>JABBOT010000007.1:18183967-18330034 GCA_016165875.1 Acanthopleura granulata
TTCCATTTACGACCCACATCTACCCCACCTGTCTGTTGTGTTCCAGCCATGAGGATCAACTGGAGTTGTACCTCACTCCTTACATGTATCCAGTTCAATTTTAAAGTTGCACGGGCATCAGTGATTGGAACCAACTCTCTACATCCTGCTGATTCCAGACTATATGGCTGCAGTGCAATGAAAGTACACAAGTTTTGAATAAAAAAATTCCCATCTTCAACAGCTCAGGAAAGTAACGACATGGCCTTTCAAATACATCATGAAGTTATATTTTATTATGCCTAGTCAAAGCCCTGTGGAAACTGCCTGGAAAGAATACCAGGCCGTCATAATATCACAATGAGTATATCTGTTAAAACAATGAAATTGCACCATCATGCCTGCTGAGGATGATGTCTTGAACCAAATCCACAGCTCCCTAATGCCAAGTAGTACTTCACGATACAAAGCTCTATTAGAATCAAAATCTGCATTTAGAATCACAATGAATTAAATTCTGATCATTACCGTCTGCATTTAGAAACAGAGAAAACTGAAATCAAAAACTGTTATTAAGCATTACATTCCACTGCATTGCCTACACCAATTTAGAAATAATAATCTGCTGAAAATGCCATAACAACTGATTTAAAATTGAAAATTATTTGAACATGGAACAGAAAACTGTTAAGAATCGTAATCTAATTGAAATCAGAACAAAATGGTCATGCCACTTACAGGTAGATTCAAGATTAACTGAAACCAGAAGTGTAAAACACCTAGAATCACAACTGAATTCAGAATGGCAAGTTGTTAACAATCACACTCAACAGAAATGGGAAGGACAAGCTATTAGGTATCACAATCAACGAAACTACAAGACATTTCAAATCACAAATTAATTGAAATCGGAATAGTAAATTATTTCGAGTCACAATCAACTGAAATCCGAACAGCGCGCCATACAAAATTACAATCTACTGAAATCAGATCATTTGAAAATGATCTGGAGTCAAAACAAGAAGATGTTAAGAATCACAATCAATAGAAATACAAAAACTTTAAGCCATTTAAAATCACAGTGAATTGAAATCAAAACTGCAATAAACTATTCAGAATCACAATCAACTGAAATCAAAACAACTGCCATTAAGAAGCATAATCTATTAATATCAATATTATAAGTCAATAAGAATTGGTATGCTGAAATGTGATCTGTCCTAAAATAAGTCCTGCCTGCTGTCGTCAGAAGAGAGCCATTTGCACAGTGTGCAGTTTCAGGGAGTAAATCTAGGGTATCATCATTTGGTGTTGAAATCAATGTAGTACACTACAAACACAATGATGGGTCCAACATCAACTATAAACCTGGCCATAATTAAACATGTTCAATCAAAAACAATCGAGCATCTAATCAGGACTGCTTCTGAGATTCATGATATAATTTGTACCACAAACTGACCACATAACATTTACAATTCAACATCTGTTGGTTGTTGCCACATAAAGCAAAATGTCAGGATGCATTCTCTTGAGGCAAGCCAATTCTTCTGAGTGATGTGAAATTCAAATGCAGGTAACTGTGTGTTTGCAAATGCCACACAAAGTGTACATCCTACAAGTATTTCCAGGCTCGCATGTAAAAGTTTTGAAATGACACCAAGTTTTAAATGGCCTTGAATATGTACTTTTGGGACTGCTTATTTATAAATCTGGTAGCTTATATTTACATGGGGTATTACGTCAAAAAATATCTGTTGTCATGGAAGTTCATCACAAAACTTTTCATAAATGCTTGTAGATTGCAAAGCAATGGAAGACATAATTTCTCTAAGAGTATTATTCAGAAAAGGGTCATTTTTGGGGATGCATCCAAAGTTTTCTGGGGATGCATCATCCAAAGTTTTCTGGGGATGCATCATCAAAAGTTTTCAGCTTAATCTCTGAGCCAGGACAGTTTTTAGTATGAGAAGCCCAGCAATATGCATTACACTTGTATGTGTAACATGAAAAAGATGTCACAAGAAAAACACCTCAAATCTCCGCTTTCCTGAGCTTCAGATCATAAATTATGTCTGGGATACAAAATTTCAAAGCGAAAAAAAAAAAAAAAAAAAAAATAACAACAACGAAAAAACAACAAAGAACAAAATAAAAAAAAAGAAAAAAAATTCAACAGAAACACATCAATATCAACAGTCTATGACAAAATCGACGTAAACAATTCAATTTATACACAATTTCCACAGACGTAATTGTGTTAAAGCTTGACATGACTACATACACATGTATCAATATAACCATCAGGAATTCATTCATATGCACACTGGTGATTACCACGATCAATGTTACATTACTTCATCACTCTAGATGGTCTTCATACAACAATGCAAGGACTTGCCTGTTCTACCCAACTACAGACATACATAAATACATACACACACACACATATATATATATATATATATAAATACATATACAATAATAATAATAAATATTCAGTAAGCTTCTCGCCAGAGAAGAGATAAAAGCAGAATGCGTCCAAAGCCATTGCACATTTGTTACTAAAGTCTGAACAAATATTATGCTGCACACCGCAACACCACCATGCCAAAACCGATCAACAAGAGGTCACGATACAGCCACAGAAGCATACGTGTGTAAGAAGTATGATGTTGCCCTTATGAATAAACTCCTACTTCAATGTCTATTACAGTTTTGCTTACAACAGGCTCAGGGCGTCCAGCAAAAGGCGCCCTGGTTACAAAGCAACCTGGTGGGAGTGTTGTGATAATCTGGTGAACAGTTGCCTTAGTTCAGTAATCTGGAACCCTAGTTAATGATGAAGAAGAAAATACATGTATATATGTACTGGTGTATTACAAAGCAGCAACAAAATGTACAAGAGCGTTACAATGTAGCAAAAATTATAGCAGAGGGTTATGTTTCTTCAGTAAAATATGGTAGCCTGTGAGCACTAGTGTGCAATAAAGTAATAAGTACAGTGTATTCCTTCACTCACTGGGAGCACAAGTGTGCAATACAGTTGTATGGACAAGTATAGCAGTGTTATATTCGTTCACTCACTACTGGCGCTGGTGTACAATGAAAAACTATGAACAAGTATAACTGAGTGTTATATTCGTCCACTTACTGCCAGCACTAGTGTGCAATACAGTTCTATGAACAAGTATAGCAGGGTGTTATGTTTGCTCACTCACTGCCAGCACTAGTGTGCAATATAGTTCTATGAACAAGTATAGCAGAGAGTTATATTCGTTCCCTCACTGCTGGCACTAGTGTGCAATGAAGTTCTATGAACAAACTTAGTCACTTGAAACACTGATCAACAAGGAACCAACAAGTTTAGTAAAACTTGTTGTTATATTTTCATTCAGTAACTTAGAACTTGTGCTCAACAAATAAAGCAAGACATATAGCAGAGTGTTATTTCCTTAAGATATTAGGAGCACTAGTGAACAATGACACCCCCTCCCTTCTCCAAAACAAATGAAGTTATGTTTACTGATTAACTTTGAACCTGATTAATTAAACTGTACAGTAATAATGTCACAGTTACCAGGCAACTTTATTCATTGTCCGTCACAGTCTCTTTCAGTATTAAACCATGTAACTTAATTCTGTTACAGTCTTTACTAGCTACATGTACTACTCTGCTGTTTCCATCACGTGGGACAGCATTTTCGGTAATCTGGCACGGTCTCTTTCAGCAACGAAGCCATTTTATCCATGATCTGTCAGTATCTCTCTCAGTTGCCAGGTAAGTGTATCCATCAACTGGCATGGCAACTTGGTAACCCAGTGCAATCTCTTTCAGTAACTAGGCGACATAAACAAATTCATCATCTGGCAGGGTCTATCTTAGTTACCAAGCAACTTTATTCATCATCTGGCAGGGTCTATCTTAGTTACCAAGCAACTTTATTCATCATCTGGCACGGTCTATCTTAGTTACCAAGCAACTTTATTCATCATCTGGCACGGTCTATCTTAGTTACCAAGCAACTTCATTCATCATCTGGCAGGGCCTATCTTAGTTACCAAACAACTTTAGTCATCACCTGGCAGGGCCTATCTTAGTTACCAAACAACTTTATTCATCATCTGGCAGGGCCTATCTTAGTTACCAAGCAACTTTATTCATCATCTGGCAGGGTCTATCTTAGTTACCAAGCAACTTTATTCATCATCTGGCAGGGTCTATCTTAGTTACCAAGCAACTTTATTCATCATCTGGCAGGGTCTATCTTAGTTACCAAGCAACTTCATTCATCATCTGGCAGGGCCTATCTTAGTTACCAAACAACTTTAGTCATCACCTGGCAGGGCCTATCTTAGTTACCAAACAACTTTATTCATCATCTGGCAGGGTCTATCTTAGTTACCAAGCAACTTTATTCATCATCTGGCAGAGTCTATCTTAGTTACCAAGCAACTTTAGCCATCATATGGCAGGGTCTATCTTAGTTACCAAGCAACTTTATTCATCATCTGGCAGGGTCTATCTTAGTTACCAAACAACTTTATTCATCATCTGGCAGGGCCTATCTTAGTTACCAAACAACTTTATTCATCATCTGGCAGGGTCTTTCTTAGTTACCAAGCAACTTTAGCCATCATATGGCAGGGCCTATCTTAGTTACCAAGCAACTTTATTCATCATCTGGCAGGGTCTATCTTAGTTACCAAACAACTTTATTCATCATCTGGCAGGGCCTATCTTAGTTACCAAATAACTTTATTCATCATCTGGCAGGGTCTATCTTAGTTACCAAGCAACTTTATTCATCATCTGGCAGGGTCTATCTTAGTTACCAAGCAATTTTATTCATCACCTGGCACAGCATTCGTCACCCAACACAATCTCAGGTCACGCTGTTCTGGTATACTGATACCCCGACTAAGTTTACTGATGACCTTGCACAGGTACGTTTTGCTACACACACAGCCTGGTACAGCATCTAGATTTCCAACCATTCACAGAAATGACACAAACTTGCATAGTCAAACTGGAAGGTCATGCACAATGGCTGTCATACTGTACATGTATCTCTATGACTTGACATACTATCACTTAATACGGCCAACAGACTTGTCAAATAAGGCTTCAGTTATCAGGTAAAGGTTACTAAGTGGTTGGCCGACACTCAAGGAAACTCTACATACATGCATGCTGATGAAGTATACAAAAGTCCTTGAGAATGAATTGAAACAATATTCAACCCTGGGACCATTTCATTCTCATTAGCCACTGAGACACCATTTCATTGACCCTGTGCACCATCTCATGAACTCTGTGCACCATCCCATGAAACCCGTGCACCATTTCATGTACCCTGTGCTTGCAAACAAAAGCACATCAATTTGCAAACCCAGTAGAGCATGTTGCAAACCTCACACAGTATGCTGCACACTCAGCACTGCACTTTGCGAACCTGGTAAACAGGGCAGTGCAACTTGTCCAAAGGAGTCCCCGCATCCATTCCTGGCTTACCCATACTTGCTCATAAGGCATAAAAACCTGGAGAGAAGTCACTGAACCCGGTCCAGGAACTGAAAATCTGGTGGCTGCAGGTACGTCACTTAGAACAACGAAACAGTACGTTATAACAAAAGCTCTAATCCAAAGCCTCTGATGCAGAGTTTACACATATTTTGTCTCTAGCTCCTGAGCTGTTAGTTTCACTGGTTTGATCACAACAGTTTTGGCCTCTGGCGCTGGTGCTTTAGAGGGAGTTTCTGTATTCCCTGGAGGGTTAGTCACCATGTATTTGACTGGGATCCTGTAGGCCACGGGCTTTCCCGAGGATGTCTTGACGGGACAAGTCGACACGCTCACCCCAGTACCTTCCTCTGTGCCGCTACTCACCATGGCGGTTTTGTCAGATTCTGTCATTGGATCTAACACGTTGATTTTGGCTACCGTTGTGACAGGAGGTTTAGTGCTGCTAATAGGGCCAGTTCCTGAGGACTGATGGGTACCCTGGGCCGTGCTCATCTGGTCAACCCCTTTCACTTCTACTGGGCGCACTATGGTGGTGGAGGTGTTGCTACTGGTGTAGGGCTTTGGGACAGGCAAACTTAAGCGGGGCCCTGTAGACCTGCTACTAGCAGGCAGCTCAACTGGGCTCGGCAACTCCCTGGGTGACTGCTCACGGGGGCTGGGATCTGAGGCTGTCACAATAGGGGCCGAGTGAGAAGCCCTTAGGGTGGACGCCTTTTCCGTGAACTTTGGCCCCCAGGGTCTGCTGGGCTCAGGGGTGCTATAGAGAAAGGCCATCTTGGCCAACGCACCAGGGCTTTTCAGTGCCGTGTCAGGGATGGGTGCCTCAGTTTTGGGAGGGGATGAAGACACGCCCAAGTCTCGTTTCATTTTTTCTCGAAGTGCCTGCACACTGTCCATTGGTATGATGATATTTACAGTAGGAGCAGCTCCAGTTGCCTCCCCTTGGTTGGATGGGTCAGTCTGGACATCAACAGTTTGTCCTCTAGCTTGCACGGTCTCCTGACTTCGCGTGTTCACACGCTGAACAGGAATAACTCGAGCTCTTTTCTCTGAAAAACAGCGTAAACGGTGAGCACATTAGATACTCATACTGAAATACCTACTGATCAATTACAATGATGCGGCAAAACAATTCTTGTTCATGACATCGTAAATTTTAAATCATTAGTTATTCACTGTTAAATGCAACCTGGAAAACAATACATCAATGTAACTTTATTTATCTAGTGGGTGTTTAATTCCATTTTGAATGACTGATAATTAATGTATTTGTTTCTCACTTATGCACACATATATGTGAAAAAAGTCTTGGAAGTACTAGAACTGTCTAACGTGTACATGTACTGTGTTACGTTCATGGAAACACTTAAAATAATTCACATATAGATGTGTAGCTAGTTATATTATCAGGGAAACACTGGTGATATCTGTAGATTTATGCACTATGCTGAGATAACTAGACCCTCTCAAAGCAGTACAAATATTACAGCTAATACATGAGTGTCTACGACATTTCCACGAAGGATTTCCAAATTCCACGCTAGCTCCTGTGTGACGGTACATGTGGATTTATTGCAGGTAGTTAGTATGGGTATCTTGTATTTATTTGCTTAATTGCTTTATAGGGCTTAATACTCCTTTCAATATTCCACACGTCATCTGACAACTACAGTATGTCCATGTCTCCTAGACATACATGTATTAGCTGACTGGCCCCTAAGCCCACTTTTATAGTGCTGCCTCACTAAAACAGCATGCTACAGATATCAGGCATTGAAGTCAGACTGTAGGCAAATTAGGTCCTACAGGTATTTTGCCTGTGCATCAAACCTGAGCATCAAAGCAAGGACGTTCCAAAAGTGTCAACTTGATGGAAAACAACATCTAGTTACAACACAACTGGAATAATCTTTTCATTACCATATAAAATATGAAACTTTATAAATGTATTTTTTGTGACTTTTCTTATTTTATAGTATGATGATACTTTAAATGGTGAATGGTGCATTTGAACTTCAAAACATTTGCAATTCAACAGCACTGATGGTAAAATGTTAAAGATAAAGAACATGTCTTTGTTTATCCTACAAATATACGTTGACCACTGATATACTATACAGACAAATCCTCAATTCACACTAACACACAAACTCACCTTGAATAAAATACTACTTTACAATACAGGAACATACTTTTGCCAGACGGTAAAATTCATAAATAAATCGCTTTTCTCACAAGACACAAAATCAAACAAGTGGAGTGATTTCCAGAATTCCGCCCCTTCATCAAGGAACAGGTATTTTACTGTTCGAACACAAATGTGATCCTCCACCACAACCAAAGTGCCAATATGTGCATACATATAATCAAACCAACCACCAGATAAAAGAGAAACACCAGGATAAAAATCCCACATGTACAGTCAGCATACTACAGGCATCCTTCACCAGAGATACATGGCACTACCGTACCACACACAAGGTATAATTTGTTTTTCTACCTGTTCATTTCCTAACAGGATTATTCCCCTTTCCCCAACTCACTATTCCTCCACCATGAAGCCCCCATCCATGCCACATCCTTTACATTCCACCGTAATACAAGTATGAAGCGGACTTGTTCTCAATTCATGCTATTTTTATTTCTTAGAGCAATCACACATTTCAAAATGATACTGAGTGTGGATTACTTCATGATTAAATTTTTACACTTTTTATGTCCCCTGGACAGCTTTATCTTCCCTCCACCACCAAGCATATGGGCCAATGCTTATGTGACACCATTTCAAGTCAAAATAAAGCTTTGCATACACTGTACAGAGTTGTCCTCCCTTGACCTAGTGGGCATCATGGCTGCCCTAAGGGAAGACCTAAGCGAGTCGTCAGGGAGGAGGTTGGCTAAGTACTCGTCGTCTTGTAATTCTAGGTCCAGGTCATCTGAACAAAAACAGTTGCTAATAAGATGCTAACAAAATATAAACAAAATAAGGCAAAAATGAAGTTTTTGTGCTTGATACATCACCACCATGTAAAATCCAACATCCCTCTTTGGAACAAAACAAAAAATCAACACAAAAACGATCGCAGAACCCATGTGCATTGAAAGTAGTGTTGTTGCAAAAACTCAAATATAATATACCACCACATATACTCTATATAATTACAATACTTACATGTATGATTCCTTAAAGTTTTGCAGCTTTGTACAGACCAAATTTAGCAAATTACTACACTATTGAAATTAGGATGCTTAGTTTTGCAGTTTTCTTTTTTTTTTTTTTTTCTTTTTTTTTTTTTTTGGCTGAAGAAGGGCTCTATGGACATCTTTTAACCTCACAAACTCTGGGATAAGTAACATCAACAGAGCTTTACATACACAGCCTACTCATACACCAGCCAGGAAAAATGCTAGCAAAAACTAGCCAAATTTGACTTTGATCAAATCGAAAATTGATTTGACTGATGTTTGACGCTGACCAGCATCATGGTGTGATGAAAACCCTAACCATCATGCAGGTTGCTGGCAGACTTTCCCACGTATTCCCAAAGAGCCAGCCAGCCTAAGCTGGACATGGTGAGGCCTTCCTCAGTCATCGTACTGCACTAGCACGCTAACCATTCAACCAGCACAAAGGGAATGTTGATGACATTCAAACCTGGTACCATATCCTGGGTTACGGTACGCTGAGAATGGGAATGTCCCCTTACAGATAAATCTGGAGGAGATTTGATGTACGTAATCTGTACCTAATGAACCCTGTATGAGTTATTACATCAGGACAGTCACCATTCATTACAAGTTCTGTATCAAAAGTAACACACGGCTTTAGTTCTTGGAAACAATCTCTCCCCAAAATCGAGTAAAAAAAAATGGGGTGCCATTATGTGAAGGTCCTTACCGTCAGAGCCCACATCTGAGGTGCTCTCTGGAGACTGATTGTCCAGGCTAGAGTGAGAGGCACTGCCAGGAAGGCTGAACTCCTGACCCAGGTCCTGTAAACACACAGACATACAGATTAACATGAGGAGTGTAGTCATCTAAGCACATGATGCGACAAATACAAGATAAATTTATGTAAAATATTTACAATTATATACACTGTACCTGTGTGTGCTTCTCTGAAGTCATAGTTCTTCTCACAAGCTTTGTTTTAACAAGAGTTAATACAACAGAAGGTTTTGCAAAAAGTCGTTCAAGTGATACATGAATCTGACATTTTTAACTCCAAAAGTTCTTTAATACAGTGCTTTGGATAGTAGAATGGGTTAAGCATACCTTATGGTCATTTGAGGGGTTGTCTCGGAACACGGATTCCACAACAGCACCGCTGGTTGTCCTACAACACAGGGCATAGAAAATATGGGTAAAATAACAACACACAGCCCTATAGATGGTTCTGTTCCTCAGGTTGTCTTTATCACTATGACCATCTGTGCCGAAATGCATCCAAAAGAATAACACTGTAAATTTTGTGTACTTGATGGATCACATGATTCAGTCGGTACCGATGTCCAAATCTATTCAAACGAAATGGAGGTGCTCTTGAAAAGGATAAACTCCATTTTCGTATTTTAGTAAAGAAAATACGAATTGACAGAGAGATCCGAGTTCTTTGTAACAAAATCTTGCTACTACATGGTAACAATACTGCCAAGTCACATTAACCTATGATCCACCATTCATGATAAACTTCACTGCAGTGTTGTGATTTCTATGTCTGCAGATAAAGACTATGTTTGTCCCATGATTTATTGACTTCTTTTATTGCTGTTCTTTACTTATATAATGCACTCCACAATGCCTCACCTGTGTGGCCATATAGGAGGAGGTTACCAAACAGAGCTTTGGGGAAAGCACTAGAACTCCCACCTGAACTGGATTTGAACTCATGAACTGAACAATCAAGAACTAGCCACAACCCAATTTACTTTGCCAAAGCTTAGAAAGACTACTCCCTAATCCTTCTGATTTTTGAGACACCTGATCTGCCCTTTTTAACCAACATACATGTAACATTAACAGGGATAAAACGCTTCTTTTTTCTCTCCAGGTTAGGCTGCCTAATGACAGGGAGAATTGCAAGGATTAGGGTACACACAAGGCTTACCTGACCACCGTCTCCTGGTGATGCCCCTCTTCTGCACCCTCCCCTGTAATTAAAATGAGATTTGTAGAGGTAATCGCCAGAATACAAGACACCAGAGTCAGTCATATGAGCAATTCAAGAGCATACTGGTGGGAATCTTGGGACTCAAAAAGACAGCATAACTGTACCATCAGTGTTACCATTTGTAGTAGCACATGAACAGTATTAATGAAAAACCTGATAATTAATAACTACTAAATCTCCACCCCCACCAGGTGATCTGTTTACCTGAGGCTAGTTCCTCCTCTGTCAGCGTGGAGTCGTCTGTGACAAGGTCCTCACCTGCCTCCACATCCTTTTCTGATCCAAATATCTCCTGGAAAGTAAATCATGGGTAATTACAAAATACCACACGCCTGAGCATTACCTAAACCCAATAACACAAATGTCTCTTTGATTGTGGAGTAAAGAACACATAAACAATCTTTTATTCTTGTCAGACGGAGGGCCATTATTTGAGTAATATCACCTAAATGACTACAATAAGGAACAGTTGATATTTACCTGTCAGTTTTTTTGTTTTCTTTTTTTGTACTGTTCTTGTTTACTGACTGATTTGAGGACTTTCACATCACATTATGGGAGTGCCAAAGGTAAATCATTATATTCTTTATCAAGTCAATATGACCTTCCAGATGACGACGATATGAAGATCACCAACTCTAGGGGAAAGAGTACAATTAGACTTTTACATGGTTGCCTCCCCTTGCCTGTACAGTTATCTGAAGTGCAGTGACCCCTCACGACTCAGATCACAGAGCAATCCACGTGAGGTAATTTCAAACAATGAAAGTATCTGACCTCAGCTGAGTCTATAAGTAGCTCCACCATGTGAGTCTGGTGAGGTGTGTCCACTAGAGATGTAAGAGAAGCTGTCCCTTCCCTGGGGGGAAATAAATAACACTGTAAAGTCATTTTTCAAAAAATCATAGCTTATGATTATCTTCATTTTGAAAGCCTTGATCTGCATAGATTTACAAAATCTTTACTTTCCTGAGGACCTGAAGTTCATTAAAACCAGCTTTATATCCAAAATCAAACTCAGCACACTTTTGTAAAGACAAATGTGTTTTACAAAAATACATCAAAGGAAAAGCTGTATATACATTGGACAAAACTGGATTGAGCATTTATCAATCATCCTGAAATGGTTGATCATGACAAAAAATGTATCCACTTTATTGATGTCAGTATCATAGCTGATGGCATAAGGTGAACATAGAAACAAAAATGATATCACTAAATTTTCCCCCAAACACTGATCAGCTACTAACCTTGGCCTAAGTAGTGTGGGTCCAAACACTATACCCAGGTTGTTAGTGCTCATCTGGTTTATGTCCACATTTCCTGCCATCCTGCCAGACAGAAATAACACATTCCTTTACTTACTTAGTTGTTATAGACCATCATCTGGACAATTTCTGCTCAATGACTGTGCTCATTTTACGCAAATCTATGAAATGATAGTGAAGATGTATAGGACATGTTTGACTGAACACACACTTCATGTCAAAGTTTTTATTTCCCTTTGCGTGGTGATACCTACATCACAATACTAAGATTTACTTCTTTATTTATTTGATTGGCGTTTTACACCGTACTCAAGAATATTTCACTTATACGACGGCGGCCAGCATTATGGTGGGAGGAAATAGGGCAGAACCCGGGGGAAACCCACAACAATCTGCAGGTTGCTGGCAGACCTTCCCACGTACGGCCGGAGAGGAAGCCAACATGAGCTGAGCTTGAACTCACCGCGACCGCATTGGTGGGAGGCTTCGGTCATTGCGCTGCATTAGTGCACTAATCGATTGAGCCATGGAGGCCCCCCACAATACTCTGAAAAAAATTCATTAAACTCATTTCTGACTTTTGTCAAACTTCTGGTTTGAATGTTTTTTTTTTTCTTCTTTTCTTCCATATTGCACTGTCGGCAGTTAAAACAGGGAATGCCTGATATGCATTATGCCATGTGAAATCTCTCAAAAATGACTTTTATGACATCAGCCCTCAGCTCCTTTATGCAATATATTACAAAAGAAGGGCACACAGATTTGTAGAGCCTTCATTTGGACAGCAGAGGTGGGAAAACCTTCTTCACTGAATCAAATTGTAGCTTCACCTTTTCAAATGGAGCATGAGCATGGCACTTGTCTTGTAGTTGGACTTGGGTAGTCTCTTGGCCATCCCCCGTAGTCTCTCCACCGTGCTGGCATGGTCAACAGTCCCAGTCATGTCCTCCTGTGCAAAACAACCAAAGTGAACTTCACAGGTGAAATGTTGTACATGCACATACATTGGTTATCTCCCTTTGTTTTCAGGATGTCATTGTCATGATGCTGAACCTTGTTTCACACAATGTAACAGTTTGTGCGACATTGACGGCCGCCAGGTTAACCAGCCAGAACCTTTACAATGCCATGGGGTTCCAAACCGAAGGGAGACCAGCCCTTCAATATTGAGCAAAAGACAGACTGTCCAGGTTTGTGTGGTTTATTTTGGTTACAACTAAGTTATGAATTGAACATACGTTGCATAAAATAATCGACCATCACCAAGTGAAGTCTTAAAGATAGATATCAGCACCACACAGGTAGCAAATGAAAAACCTTCTTTTGCATTTCGCATTTAAAACTGCCAAAGGTATTATTGGAGCACCGACTAGTGGACTTTTACAGACAGGTAAGGTGAGAGTTCCAACAACTACTGAACGACATCAATCGTAAGGTGTAACAGTGTCAGTGTTTTGGGTAGATAACAACATCCCATACGGCTTGCACGAGTAGATGGCATGATCAAACTGAGCAGGTAAGGGAAGTTTTACCTTAGCTATCCGGATGAAGTCAGGGTACAGCCGGAAAGTTAACAAGGGCTCAGGTAACTGAAATGTACAACGGCACATTAAAGGTCAGAATACACAGACGTCCACTCATGATGGTGATGATGGCAAATGGACAGGTACAATGTCAAAAAACTTGTACCAAGTCTTACTTGGGACAAGAGAATACGGCATTCTACATTTCTAAGCATTATTCTTAGCTGAAAACAAGGGAAGCATAACAAGCATCTGAGCAGAGCTCACCAATAAAATGCAGGACGTTAGCACCACTGGAGATCACAGGGACACTTAATGAAGAATCAAATACTCTTTTTCTGATGCAATCATAACATTCACACAATCGTAACATTCACACAATCATAACATTCACATTCACACAATCATAACATTCACACAACCAGAATATTCCTGTTACTTCTGAGTCACTTTTCATGAATCCAGCTTCAATGAATAAGACGTCAGTGGTCAGAGGATGAGGATCTGAGCAGAGCTCACCTGTCTGAGGTAGAGTTTGAGAACGTTGGAGATCACGTTAGGATTCTCTTCTGACAAGTCCACACCTTCGGGGTCGTCGTCAAACTTCAGACAGAGATTCTCTACTTTTGACTTCACGCCCGATACTCGGTAAATCCCCTGCACACACATAAACAATGCTGTACGTGAGCTTCGCATGAAATATTAAATGGACAGTCAGACTTTTAAGGGTGACTTAAATTTTATTTACATACTAAAAGTAATCAAGAAGCATTTTCACCACAATGGCCACAGTTAGATGTGTAGTGAAAGTAAACCCCAGAGCATCTTTTGATGGATGTTTGCAATCTGAGGTGGTTCTGGTATGACAATCAAAATGCAATCTTCAAATTAAATGACGCACATGACACTAAATTTCTAAACGTTACTGAATAGAAACGTTTGATTTTAACCAAATTGTATACTCTCACCAAAACCAATAAATGTAAAATATTACGCTTGACTGATTTACAAAAACATATTTGATTGGTGTTTTACACCATACAAACATGAAAGAACATTCACTCTTTGGATGATGGAAAGGTCTATGGGTGGAGGGCACCAAGCACAGTCAAGACAAAATCACAGCACTATGCCAGAGATTCTGACTAGAAGTCAAAACTAAACCAGCTATATTTATATGAAAACTCATTTTTTGGATGTTTTCGTTTTTATGGGAAGTTTTTGAAGGGTATGAAGGAAGATTGAACTGAAATTCAAATGCAATGTTGTTTATGACATAATATTAAATGTCAAACAGGAGGACATGACTTACAGAGAAACTCACCAGAGACAGAGGAAAAGTCAGAATTCGCTTGCACCCACTCACCCTAATGTCCATGCCTCTCTTTTCTATCTCCTCTAGACAAAGTGTGACAATTGGGGGTACATCAGTGTTCGTCTGCTTCACTTGCTCGCTAAAGTCTACCCCAAACGTATTTCGGCGACTCCCAAGACGCTTAAATAAAATCAAAACAATTCTTGTCAGGAATTTGAAATCCATTATCAAGAGAATGTGTAACTTCATCTAGAAATACTTCTATGTGCACAGATTTCGGAAAACAGTGACACAGGGCTTTTGAAGCTAAGTAGCAGATTTCATTCCTTGAAAAGGTTTTCTTTTTTTTTTTTTAAAAGAAATCTGTAACACTTTCCTTACCCGGTAAGAATGCTCACCAGGACTAGGGTCCAGATTTGAATGTTGGGAAGCAGTAAAACAAAAACCGATAAAGCTTCAATGCGATACTTACAGAACAGATCCCTTGAAAGTCATTGTCCCTTCCCCCTCGTGCCCCTACGGTCTTTCTGCCCTGACCCACTAGCATCTCCACACTCTGACCTATACCTGAAACAAAACCACAACCACATATTCACCTGGGTACCAGAACATCAGGGTATCAGAACATCAGGGTATCAGAACATCAGGGTATCAAAACATCAGGGTATCAGAACATCAGGGTATCAAAACATCAGGGTATCAGAACATCTGGGTATCAGAACATCCGGGTATCAGAACATCAGGGTATCAGAACATCAGGACCAAATCAATTATGAAACATTTACTATCACACTACCAGAGACAGAGCTTAAAACATGCTGAAATATACAAAAAGCCTTTTGTTTCCCACAAAATACAACACAGGATCTTTGGGGGCCTCCGTGGCTCAGTTGGTTAGCGCGCTATCGCAGCACAATGACCCGAAGCCCCTCACTAATGCGGACGCTGTGAGTTCAAGACCAGCTCATGCTGGCTTCCTTTCCGGCCGTACGTGGGAAGGTCTGCCAGCAACCTGCGGATGGTTGTGGGTTTCCCCCGGGCTCTGCCCGGTTTCCTCCCACCATAATGCTGGCCGTTGTTGTACAAGTGAAATATTCTTGAGTACGGTGTAAAACTCTAATGAAATAAATGAATAAATAAATAAAGACAGGATCTTCCAACCTAATACATATATACCATATGTATGGTTTAATGACATAATAAAGTGATGAGGTGCAGTTCAGTTAAGAATGTTCTCAGTATTCAAATTGTGAGTTGTACACATATCACCATATCATCAATTGTCTGACTTCTGTTAATGACTCTTTCAGGTAAAGGTAGGTCATTGTAAATAAAGTAACTCACCACTGTCATTCAGTCTGTCTTCTCCATCATCATCAGGGTGATCCAGGTGTCGGATTCCCCCACCCCTGGGGCTGGCACTGGGGGAGTTGTCCATGGAGCGGTTACTGCTGGCACTGTCTGTGTCTGAGCCGTGTAATATACCCTGACCCCATGCCCTTAGTGGGTTACCTGGGTTAGGGAGAAACATCACTTGTATAAGTGGGCTATATCGAACTTCATCAGGCTCAGTTCAAAGAGACACTAAGTGGAAATATCAAAATGATATAAAGGAATCCTACAGAACACAGCTACCACCATAGTTCAGAAAGGTTTATGATGGATAATGCTACTTAACATCGAGTCCTTAAAAACAAAATTTTCATCAGTTTGCATGAAATTTGCCTGATATGAGGTGACAATACTCCTTATGCGACACTGAATCACGGCTGATATGATGTCAAGTGCAGCAAATTACGATGGCACTAAGTTTCACCCTCAAAATAAAGACACTATTATTATTATAATACAATCCAAATTTTGTCTACAATATAACAGAGTAATTCATTCCATGTTAATCCTTATAATTTAATTGTGCTTTAAAGATACCTAGGTTTTAACACGGGTAAAGCACTTTAAGGAAAATCAGGACAAGAATGCGTGGAGATGATGAAAAACTGCTGAAGTGGCAAAAACCGTTATCATTCATTTATTCATTATGACTTAAGTAGGGGCTTCTGTTCAGGCAAGTACTGTACTAGTTACCACATCGGGTTTTAGGGCGCTCCAAATTTTTAAAATCTCAGTATTAAAACCTGCATTACTTTCTCCATACTTTGTAATATTTTAACTTCAGTCAAAAACTCCTTTGTGAAATCAACCCTTAAGCTTTGTTCTTATACTCTGTTGATATTCACCTCTTTGCTGTTTCCGTGGTGATGACTGAGGTGAGCTCTCCTGTGAGGCCTGTTCTGAACCTCCAGAGCCATTTGATTGGTTACTTGGCTTCCTCTCACCCTGCTGCCTACAACCGTCAGAATGAAACAAAGCTGATACTTCCCCGAACTACATCCATGTCCTTCAATCATTTTATGTAAATAGAGAAAAACTCAGACAATATGGTAATATAAAGCTAATATTTGTCTGGGAAATGGACCGCTGCACTGACCCTGATGCACGTGATTCCACACGTACCATATCTGACTTCAGTCACAAAGTGAAATATGATTTAGAGTTTATTTTTGGGCCCTAGAAATCCAAATTTTAATGACTTCATATATCTCATCTAATGACATAATTTGTCATTAGTGTCAAATTTCAACTTCCAGCGTCAAAAACTAAGCTTTCTCGACAAAGTTTTAATTTCTGACTACAGTCACAAATGACTGTGGATTTGGCCCTTAATTCCTGGGGTCAGACAAGTGTAGATGTATTTGTGCCAAAAAAATGGATTTTCCGTAACAAATATCAGCAACAACACAAGTTAGTTGGTTAAAAAAAAAAATAGTTAAAACAAAAACACTGAAATATCAAGAAAGCTGAGTTTGAAATTCATGTCTGTAAAACTATAAATCATTTCAAAGTATTTGTTCCCTAGTGTCCCTGTGTTCCGCCACAATGGGGTCATCACAAAATTCATACAAGTGAAGCTTTACATACATCATTCAAGCTTGAAAAACGGACTCTTACCTGTCCACTACATAGGGTTCAAATGTGAACAGTTCATTATGAACCTTCCTGGCGGACACAGGTAGCCTCCTGACAAACTCAGCGTACTGGCTGCCTGGTTCATAATCGTGAGACGTTTCGCAAAGTGTCTGATACTGAAATCAATAAAAGATAGAATAGTATTTTTCATGACGTATATTTCACACCTGAGATATCATTACTACTACACAAGCATGTATCATAGCATGGGTCACCTCAGGCCAGCTGACATCACTGAACAGACTTGGACATAGAAGTTTATCCATAAATCAACGACAATTCTCAAGTACCACTGGTTGATTAGGCAGATTAAAATACTGATATACACCTGCCAGAGGGGAAACCCACACCTACACAGTTTAACTGTGATTACCATGCCGTTTTGGGTATCAGCTACCCCTTGTGGGAGTATTTCTGGATATTCACCCACTCTAAATAATATATACTGTACCAAAAAAGGCAACTTATTTGCAGGACAATCATTGTGCAGGTCTGCATATGGCAGGGGTGTGACGATGAAATTGTTTTACTGTCTGGTGATTATACTATTTAAATTTTATATTGTTTAAATGCTGTCTTAGAACATTTTAAAGGGCTATTACATCTATTACATCTCTGGGATACAGTGAAGACAAAATAATAAGCTTAATGCATATTGAAAAGTATATTATACATCAAAGAGCACATTCCAGCAGACAACAAGTTCATGTACAGAAAAGGTGCATGGAGATAAGTATTTCTAGCCTCTTAATTCCACCCTGACACTTATTGGGCCTTTCTTTGCAGTTTTGACTTAAGTCCTTCCTGCATGTCCTGGTGAGTTCCCATGGAATTCATTGTCTGTGATAACAGGTCTTCACCAAACTTTTACTTTGAAACAGGGGCTTTCCTGGAAAGATCAACACCACAGGGAACAAGTTTCTGCTGATCTTCAAGTTTTTTTAGTTTCCTTGTGATTCTGAATCACACGGTAGGAAAGATGCAGATTTCTGCAACACTCCACGTCCATATCAGTATGTACTGGGTCTACATGATGGCAAAGTCTCACACAACTGGATAACGGTAGGAATCTCCCACACTTGCCCACTTTTGCCCACCACAAATCAAGCTATTCATCACCACAGGCCATGGCTCCTGACAGCCTATCGTCTGTGGCGTAGGCTCTCACTTTGCATTCATATCCTCACTTTGGATGAGATACTGGCAAGTGATGGAATTTTATTCAGACATTTCTGCGTTTTCTCATACTGATGAATAACAGGGTCCATGAACATGAAAGCAAAGTCTTCACACAACTGGATAACGTTGGGTACCTCCCACTTCTTGCCCACTATTGCAAACCACAAAGGAAGCAAAGTCTCACACAACTGGATAACGGTGGGAATCTCCCACACTTGCCCACTTTTGCCCACCACAAATCAAGCTATTCATCACCACAGGCCATGGCTCCTGACAGCCTATCGTCTGTGGCGTAGGCTCTCACTTTGCATTCATATCCTCACTTTGGATGAGATACTGGCAAGTGATGGAATTTTATTCAGACATTTCTGCGTTTTCTCATACTGATGAACAACAGGGTACAAGGCCGACATAGTCTGCAATGAAACATTGTTAATCGGCATCTTCGCCAACAAGGTCGCCAACAAGGCTTGGCTACACTGAATGTATGCTTGTTTGATTTTTTCTAAGAAGTCTTTAACAAGTTTAGCATTGTCACACTTCTCTGGTATTCCCTTGGCAATACTACCAATGAAACCACTTGAGTTGCTAAGATGATTCCTGCAATCAGTGACATCGAGGTTAGCCAGCTTTTTTGATGACAGGCCCGTTCAACACCTCTGGCTTGACAAAGTGGCTCAGGAAACTGGTAGCCACCTGCGTCTGTTCGTCATGTAGTCTATCAAGCTTTGTCTCTTTCGACAGAAGCATCAACACATATTTTTTCAGGTGATGTTGGACTGCTGTGTAAAGCTGAAAGAAAGTAAGTAAAATGAATGTTCAATAAAGACAGCATCATTCAATTATCACAGTGTGGTTACACATACACACTCGTCACAAATAAAAAATGACTTCTCCAACCATTATATAAATATGAATACCCAACAAAATTACAACCACCTAAACCCCATATTTGTCAGTGAATGGAGGTAAGCGTTTTACAGGTTCATACTGTCTCACCTGCACGATTAAGCAGGATTTGGTTCTCTGGGAGGAAAGCTTCCCAATAATTTTGCTCTTTCCTTTTTTTCCCTCTTTGGTAATGGTCTTCTGTGCAAGTGGCTTGAACATCTTCTTTATCGCCTTTTTGCTGGCATCTGTGGTCATGTGTCTAGTGTGCAAATCATCTAAAATATCCTGATACACATCACTATCTGACTGTTTCAGAAATTCTGCATAAAACTGAGTGTGTGCATCAAGAAGGCGTATTGCATCCACGCACACATCACACACTGTGTCATATGTAATGTTGTGGCACTGTGTACCACACATCACCAAGAATGGCACAAACTGTTTGCAGTGCTTCTCTCTGGTCAACAGACCATTTGAAATCTGTGTACAAATCTGTCAATAATCCCTCAATATGAGATTCGAAAGGCTGACAAAGTTTTGGCAGCCATCTCAGCATGGTGACAGGTACCGGCATCAATGTCAAGTAGATGTTTTGCCTTTTTTTGTCTGATCCTTGTTTCCAGTCCACCAGTCCATTCTTTGACCCTCTCATTAAAGTATAGCTATCCATGAGAATGGACATCAAGTTGTTCCAAGGAATATCGTGGTCACTGAACAACTTATCAATAGCATTGAACAGCGTTTCACTGTCAACTTTTATTACACTCACAAATTAGAAGTGGTATATTACCACTTTGTGCCGATCAGGACCAAAACAAGCCGACAAGAATGGCCAGCACCCTACGATCACTAAACCTTGTAGCTTCATCAATGGTAAGGGAAAATTTGTTCTGCTGCATCAAAGTTATACAAAAACAAAATTAAATATCAATAAAATATATTCTGAATTCTCACTGACCTACTTTGTACGTGTATTTTTAAAGTAAAAGGTGTTTTTATTATTATTTAATATTATTATTGTTTTTAAAGGGATATTCGTTTCCCATAGGCTGGACTGGTGTGACTATCAGCCAATCTGCGTCTATCAGTATCCCTTTAAACATAGTTCATATGAAAACTGATACAAGTGATATTCAATAAATTAGTATACCTCCCAGAAGTAAACAAAGCTCTAAGTATCGCCACTAACAAATAACCACAAAAAAAGAATCAAATAATAACAATGTCTAAACTACACATTCAATTAACCACCACCCAATAACTATAATGATTTTATTAATATATACCTATATATTGAAGTTTTTCATATAATTTGTTTCCTTACTTTTAAACTTGGGATTTTCCATATACAAATTATGTTCAGGAATGACTAATATCGGATAGTGATTGAAGAACCTACCTAACGAGGAAATGAGAGATTTATTTATTTATTGATGTTTTACACTGTAATCAAGAATATTGCACTGAACAACTCGCTAAGCTGTTCATTATGGTAACATCATGAAAACAGGCAGCAATGAGAGAAAGGTAAAAAGTTGAATAATTCAAGTGAAATTATACACAAGAAACTAGCAGGCATAATGGAATGACCCAAACTCTTTAAAATACACCCACATTATGTAAGTATATGAATATATTGCCTTTGTTGTTTAGCATTTACAATACTCAATGGTTACGTACCTGGCAATGCGTGATTTGTTTTTTTGGATATTGATGAGTTGTTTGTGTTTTGTTCCCCTCACATGGTCTTCCAAACCCACACAGCCACGATTGGAGTAATTTATTTCCTTGCTGTACAGTTTGCAGTGTGCTATTCCTGGCTTGGAAATCTTCTCAATCACAATACTGAGGCTGGTTTCACCCACTTCCCTTTCGAGCCATGACCATAACCACTCTGTCAACTTTTGCCACATCGCTTTTCTCCCTATTGCATCTTTCCTCTTTTCCGTCATTTTCAGAAACGTCTGGGCTACCAGCTACCAATCACTACCGGGCATGTCTGCGAGAGGATTGCTCCAGTACACAGGCCCACAAGCGGCTGGACGGCCTCTACAAAAGGTCATTCGGCCCCCTGGTGTTTACGGGCTTGAGCGGTGACAGACCCAGTCATTGTCCTCCAGCAGAGCCAAGCTGGTTTACCACATACCAGGATAGGACCACTGTCTGGGTCGCCACTGTCAGGGTCGCCACTTCCAGCTGGGAACATTACATTCTGTGCCTTTTCCCCTGTGTTTTTTTACCTCAATTTACGAAAAAAACACGGAGAGAGCCAAGCATTTACGCGGATTATTGTTTAAGGCGAGAAAATTTTCAACGTTTTCGCGGAGGTCTCACACCCCTGATATAGGGACTGAGCATGGTGAGTTTGGCACAGATCCACGCCTTAGTTTCCCTGTCATGCTGCATTGTGACTTCACTGCCACTACACCAGCACTGTCTGCAGTGGAGCTGCTTGATGTTTCTTCCTGCATATAGCCTAGCCATAAATACACATATACACAAGAATGGTTTTCTGTTTGAGAATATTGTAGTGAGCGAATCACCGCTCAGGATTACATTTTCACACCTAGGGTTTACATTCCCACATATCCATATCAACATGGGGATGCTGGTATAATTTCACAGCACTATCAGTATACTTGATTATGTAAGATCTCACTCTGAACTGTTTATATCTTACCTGTACTGGGACAGGAGCACTGACAGCTATTTGTAACTGGAAGTAGTCCATTGTTACCTGAAACATCAAACATCAAAGGTGAGAAATACAATGTAACATCAAAGGTAAAAAATATAAAGTAGCATCAAAGGTGAGAAATACAATGTAACATCAAAGGTAAAATATACAAAGTAGCATCAAAGGTGAGAAATACAATGTAACATCAAAGGTAAAAAATATAAAGTAGCATCAAAGGTGAGAAATACAATGTAACATCAAAGGTAAAATATACAAAGTAGCATCAAAGGTGAGAAATACAATGTAGCATCAATTCTTATTAACAGAAACACTGGAGATATAACTGGCAGACATTGTGCAGAACTCAGGTTGTTAAACAGTATGCTTAAACTGTACTTTGAAAACAGCCAATGGGGTTAAGTATTGTTAAGTTAGTAAATGGCGCTGTTGTGTTTGAGATGCAAGATTTGCTTCCCCTTGTAGAGGACTGGAGAACCCTTTGCAAAGTTTGAACAAGGTCTTGATCCAGCACTTCACACACAGACCAAGCCTTTACCTACCCTCTTCATCGTCTCATCTGACAGACTGATCTCCTCCTGTAGCTTAGCCAATACTACTTTCTGAAATAAAATGTAGAGATACAAACGTTATTATACTAATGGCAAAATATTGCAAGAGGAACCAGAAATTATTCAATCTCTCTCTCTTTTTTTTTTTTTTTTTTTGCAAGCTGCCAAGTTATTGAACAGTGATTGGGTGAATAAAAATAAAAAAAAAATATATGTTGACACCAGGTCACTGGTGCGGCATCATCTCAACAGAAAAACGTCATAGTGCCAAGACAGACAAACATTTGAGTTATTTCTTGCTATTTGTTTAACAAAAAGACATACATACATGGACATGGGCAAATATACTTTCATGTCCAAATATACTTTGCTATTTCAAACCAAGATCATTGTCCTAACTAGACAAGTTTGACCATTTATGTCTAATTGTTTTTAAAACCCCAATGACTGTTGTGACTTTAATGTGTTTATCAGTTCTCTCTGAGCTGAAATGCCACAATAATTTATTTGTAACCTTAAAACCTGGTCCAAAGACATCGTCCTACCTTGACTTTGGCCATTTCCTCCTGCCTGATGTTAGCTTCTGCCACACAGGCTTTGTAGGTAGTCTCTGCTTCAGCAGCCTACAACAACAACGACAACAAATTCCTAGTAGAGTGTGTACAATAATTTCATTTATACATCAGCCAGCTGAACTGTAATTTTACAGTCACTTTGTTACACGAGAACCTTTTGTTTTACATGAAATATCAAATGTCAGTCCACAGACATACCTAATTCTTCAACGTTTTCAACCACTTCTGCAACACAGATTTTGAGTTTTATGAAGCTTGCATCTTTAAGCACACAAACAAATCATTTTAAGTGTTATTTTCATGATCATTGCATGCATAAATTCCACTGAAAAAAGTGCTTCAGTGGTTGAAAAGGTTGAATGTTTACAGTAAGTGGTTTTCCATCCTAATTTTTCAGTCAGAGTTTCCTTGTTATCTGTGCCGTACCTTGTGAAGAGCATCCTCCTCCAGGCGTTTGCGCTTGTCTATCTTGCTGAGCGCCGCGCCCCCGCTCTGGTTAAGCATCTCCGCCTCTGTCTTCTGGGACAGCTCCTTTGCTTTGTCGTACTCCTGGTGCCGCTGGATGTACATCGATTTGGCCTTTCTCAAGTTTGTCACAGCATCATGCTGTCAAATCAAACATCAAGATTTTTAAGGTATGCTAACTTAAGTAATTCCATAAACTACCCACAGCTATGCTAACTTAAGTAATTCCATAAACTACCCACAGCTATGCTAACTTAAGTAATTCCATAAACTACCCACAGCTATGCTAACTTAAGTAATTCCATAAACTACCTACAGCTACGCTAATATATGCAATTCCATAAACTACCAATAACTATGCTAATATAAGTAATTCCATAAGCTACCTACAGCTATGCTAATATAAGGAATTCCATAAACTACCTACAGCTATGCTAATATACGTAATTCCATAAACTACATACAGCTATGCTAATATAAGTAATTCCATAAACTACCTACAGCTATGCTCATATAAATAATTCCATAAGCTACCTACAGCTATGCTAATATAAGTAATTCCCTAAACTACATACAGCTATGCTAATATAAGTAATTCCATAAACTACCAATAGCTATGCTAATATATGTAATTCCATAAACTACCTACAGCTATGCTAATATACGTAATTCCATAAACTATGGAAAAAGCTATGTAAAACTATGTTTACTCACATTACCATCTAATGAATTGAAACTTTAAGAAAGCAGATCACATTCAAACTAATAAAAACTAGAATTCTACTCGAGACTTCTCTCAGCTCTTTGAAAATGGATACAAATATTATGGAATGAAATGTTTTGTTTTGTATAAGCGTATGTTAAGATCCTTTGACGCAAACAAATTAATACTTTTTTTCCCTGTTGTCCTGTTAATTTCAGTTCAGTTAACACATTCAGATTTTTTGAAACCTGGCTGGAGCTCTGGGAAACCCCCACTAACTGTCCAGCAGCATTCATATCTACCAGTGAAAAGGAACCACCAGAGTCCAAGGAAACCATCAAATTTTGCCTGGTGCATCACTGTTAACAAGCCTCAGAGGAAGCTGCTTTCCAGCATGGTACCTTTACCAGTGAGTCAACTATCATATTCATGGGTAGCTATTGTGCCTATACAGGAAAAACAGCCATATAAAGAACTCAATGGTCAAGTGGTCAAGAGCTGTAGCCATCCAGCAATTTAACCAGCAAAGTCATCTGATTTACAGAGGTCACAGTTGTTTAATTTAAATACCAATACAGACACAGAAAATAAAGGTGTTCTTGAAATAAGCATAAAAAGTAGCACAAATAAGTACATGCACTTTAAAAAGAAACAACCCTTACAACTGAAAAAACCACGAACTTTTCAACTGAGTTTAAGCTACATTTCACACCGAAAAACATAAGACCCTAAACTTAAGCCAAATACTAGATCACCAGTGCTGTAATGAAAAAAATTACAGGAGATACATGTCACAACACACGATGAAGTTTGCACAGAGCTTACCTGCGTCCTTTAGAGGGTATGATAAGTACACATACATCACAATTTTACAGCACACATGTAACAGCCGATTTATTCAAATTTCCTTCAGCTCATTTGGTAATCTGAGTAATGAATTCACACTGGATATAAAATAAGGAATAATTAAATGATACATTTAACTTATCACATAAAATGGAAATTTAGGCTATTTCGTGGCTTCCTTCAATCTGAAACTTGACCGTAAATGTGCACGTTCGACAATACACATGCCACTGGCAGCCTCTATTCCCACATTCTCATCTAAGAATGAACATGGGCATTGTGGCAACCAGATAACAGCGTAACTGTACCCACAGACATAACTTATCATCTTATTCAATCTCCCTATGTCAAACCTCATACAAGGAAGCTAATGATTCATTGCCATAAGCATTACTACCTTCTCACCTGTAAGTAGGAGCAAACACTGACACTGTGACAGTGAGACAGCACTTAGTGTGCAAAAACGAGTTAGCTTACCATCTTCTTGTTCTCCCTATTCCACACCTCCTTTAAGATCTTCCTCACTTTGTCATGTTCAGCTCTACGGGCATTCATCGGCTGAAATATATCAGAAAAAAAAAATACCTTTAAGCATAAAGTTAAGCTGCAGTCAAATGAATAAATAAATAAATATGTGAACAGAATTCATATCTCTCAAACCTATAACTCTAAATTATGATGAAATTTGGCTATCGTACTTGCACACAAAAAGTTACTCATCTATTATATCTCCCCCGTCAAAAGATCCTTTCAAAACCTTTGTTACATTGCAGGCAAGTGATTTAAATGTTCAAATTTTTCCATTACGTAAATGTGTATCGAGTTCAATAAAATTCCCCTGATTCAAAACAAATACTACTAGGACACAATTTACTTTCCTTGCAGTGTTTTCACTGACTACTGTGTGAACTATAAATCTCTCATCTTTTAGAAGTCAGTGTTGTAAATTGTCCATGCCTGTTACTACAGAAATCGCTTTTCAGAGTAAGTAACCTTCAGAGCGTGATACATAAAAAATAGCTGGACTGAATTGGCCGCCTCAAGTGCACACTAACCTCAACAAACCTCTGGCCGTGTAGCAGACTACAGGTGGCTTGGCTGGTCGAGGCATACTCTAGGTCCTGTGAAAACACAACGGATAACAATGTAACAGAACTTTCATAGTCAAAATAAAGTTTCACATCAACTTCGGTACCTTAACAAAGAACTGCATGAAATTAAATTTGTATCACATTTAATCTGGTTTTAACACTACATTTCATGGTTTGAAAAAAAAAATTATTTCAATTCCTAATCATCTGTATGTATACCAGCAACTGGGTACCTGCACAACCTATAAACAAATGTTTTTGTTTTTTCAAAGCTCTCCAAAATGTGGAAATCAATGTTTTCCACAAAATAAAATTTTGTTTATGGAATCAATGGCTGTGATCTCAAATGTCACACAAAGCAGCTTTTTTGTCTTTTGGAGTTGAGTTGAAACAAAGATCATGAATTACTATTACTATGTAGTAGTCGAGTGGGATAAGAGGTGAGAGTGAATACCAACCTGTGACAGTGAGGTGCAGTAGACGGACTGGAGAGGCAGGAAGCCCTGTGGGAAGAAACAACACAGTCAGTGGTAACACTACCACACATACGTCAGGCCAGACAACATACGCATACCGTATGTGCATGTACACATACTTACTTGTTTGATTGGGGTTTAACATTGCTTTCAACACTATTAGTTTCTCCTGCAGCAGGCCAGACCTATTGTTGACACATTTTAATTTATAATGCTGCTTCACTTGAATGCCATGCTGAAGACACCAAACCTGACACCCAACCTAGTCACATTTTGCTAACTCCAGGCCACCAGTACTTGGCTTATCCCTCTTATGCTGCTTAAACCCCATATGAGGTAGTATCAAGTTTACTGAGGTTAACGCCTAAGGTAGAATGTAGGATTTAACTCTGGGTCAAACCCTGGATGTACAATTTGAAAGGCAGATGTTTACACACTACGCCATCCCAGCCTTGCAAGTTTTACAGTACACTGTACCATCTTAACTCAGTGCACCTTTTGATGTCAACTGTTAATTTCATCTATTCTCTTTCACTGCTGTTTTAGGAGTCAAAAGACTCAAAATAATTCATACTAATGCACACAGATTGGCAATCAGCTTTCTGAGTGGAGGACAGCAGACAGACAGCCTGTTGGGGTAGGATACCACATTTTAGCAATTAATTCACAAAACCTTGATGGGCGAAAAAAATCCCCCCCCCTCCACTTTTATAAAAGATGCATTTTTACAAGCAAATCAATATCAACACAACATGATTCTGGTACTGAACAATAGATTTTTCCTGTAGGATATCATCCTGCCTTCCAAACAAACCTCAAAGCACCCTTCTAAAATCAGCAGAGCTTTCAGAATGTGAGAAAATGTCAAGTTGGTCATGGGTGAGGTATTAGGTTCTTTGTCATGACCTATGGTCAAGTCTGGCAACTCAACTCACTTTGTCACCTGAAGTGTGACAAAAATAATTCTGTACGAATGAGAAAAATCTTTTTGTTGTTCCCGATATTTAATCTTTTCCTTTATCTTCTGAAACTATTTATACACACAATCGTGTTAAAACTTCATATTATTATCCCCAACATTGGCAAAATGATGATAAAATTAGACCTCACTTGTGTAACTGCAGCAGAAATGGGTCTATAAATACTAATCTGAGCTGTTGGAGTCACACAGTTGCATACAACCATGTATAATGCATCCCTAATATGCAAATAAGTGCTATTTCCTTCACTTGCTGGTAATCACTCAGCAAGTAATCATCCAGCAAGCAAATATTTTCCGCTCCTTCACATGACCTTTCTGCATCCCATGGTTATGGATGCTTTTTCGTCTCCACGTAATTTATAAGGGTGAGCAAAAAAAAAGCAAACAAACAAATGCACATTGACGGCACTAGACAGACAAGCTCTGTGTTTGTATGTATTACTGTAGTACAGGTGTTATGACTGCCTAAAAGGAAGTGTATAAACTGATCCCACTTTTTGATAACATGAGAAAACGTGATACAGTTATTCCCAAATACCTCTTAATAACATTATATTGCTTACATCAGCATGTACTTGTAGACTAACAAAATTCACAATTACAATGTTGTACACATACATGTAAGTAGGTTTACCTCAGAATTAAATCCTGATAGTTTCTAATTTCCCAAGTATTTTTGCATCATTCGTGTTTATCTCAATGAAATTTTAAAGTTGGTCAATCGCTGTACAAAAACAGCATGCTCAATAAATGCTTAAAAAAAGTCATCTGAATGAATTTATGGTAAATGGAGCATGTTGTGTGAGTAGAAACACCTGAGTAAAGCAGAAGTGCCCCAAGAATGCAGCACAACTTGCCACCTACCTGACAAACCTACAGACCTCAAGCTGGATTTGAGCTCGCGACCACATTTTTGAAGCCTTTAACCCTAATACAGTACAATACCACACCAATATCAATTAATTTAAACCCCACGCTGATGCATCTGCCACTCATGGCACAAAAAGTTCTAAACACTCTACATAACAAACAACAATACATATACAATATGTGTTAATGACTTCTGAAACACATCCAGTAAACTTCTTGCACAGGTAGAAATGCATGTAAAAGAGATATGTGGTGTGTTGTGGCAGCAGCTGTGTGTAATTAGAGCTCTTCACAGGGAGAACGTACATGTGCCGAGCAGGAGTGGGAGGCTGTGTGCAGCAGACAGCTTCATTACACATGTACGCCACAAACTTGTCTGCCATGCTGCCATGGGCCAAATTATGACAAAATGTCATAATTAATCCAACATGTCAAAGGAGAAACTTTATTATCAGTACGTCAACACAAACGTATCACAATGACGGTGTTAAAAGGGCATTGAAGGAACTGATTTAACAACCTACGCGCTGAATCCGGCATGTTTAAACCTAGCAACCCTGCACCTAAATTCAGGACTGCAAATAATGCCAAATTGGATGAAATCTTCCCATCAATTTTCTGAAGTTTTGTGTTTGTTGGGCAGTGGCATAACCGTACAAGATCTACAACAATTCATCTAAACTTTCTCCAGGATGAGAATTCTTATCTGTATTACCTGTATTATAACGTTATAATCACGCTGTTGCTTGATACAATAATCAAAAAGTCCATTCATGAAAAATTCTTTGTTGAGAGTAACCTGACCCTATCAGAACAACTAGAGTCAGTTGGTACGGAATGTTCTTTTTTTTTTTAATTCTAGTTATGAAAAAGATAGGGATTTTACAGAAATTAACATGGAGGGAAAAATGGAAAGGAAGTGTTATCAAAATACCAATAAAAACTTAACCGTAGAGCCCTTTTGGAAGGTCTGTTTGGTTATGCCCAGCAAAGGCATTATAAAGGATGGCCTATTAATATTATTAATTAACCCATATGTATGATAATCTAGTTTCTGGGCTGTAAGAAAGGCACCCACAAGTCAAGTTTCTGATAAACTTCCTCGACATAATACAGATTCTCTGGGAGGGCAGGCAACCTCTATCATCATTAGAGCCCGGCCCTCACCTGTTACAAGGGTAACTTGTAGACTAACTGTCTACACAAAGTTACACATTTACACCTGTAACTAACTCTCCTAATTAAGGAGCGGCTGCTGCAGCTTGGCGTCAGAGCTGATTTTCTCAACAAACCACACACCTAATCACCTGCTGTACCAGTGCAAGTAGTAATGTGATGTGAACAGTTAAGTGACAGTAGGAAGATGGGTGCAGAGCATCACCCCTCACTTGTCTCTAACACACTAACTGTATGTATAGCACACTCGCAAGTGGCTTAGTAAGAAAAGTCCAATAAAAAATGTTGTTCAAGCAGAAGTAGCAATCTATAGCAACATGATATAAATGATTAATCTACACATGTAGGAACCCCTTTGTATCATTCTTTTTGGTGTTTTTTTTTCTTCTTCTTTATCACAAAGCAAAACTTTCCGCTAAAACCCAAATTGGTACATTTGCACAGTACATACTTATATCAGCTACAACAGCCAGTGGTTTCCTCCCACCATCATGCAGGTTCCCGTCGTATAAGTGAAATCTTCTTGAGTACAGCTTACACCAATCAAATAAATAAATAAATACAGCAGGAACCATGAGCGTACAGATGTGAATTTCACACGAAAGGAATAACGCTTCTTCTTAAAATTCACGAAACTGTGTATACCTGACATTTTAAGATTTGAGCGCAAAAAAGAAATCCATGTTTGAACCAACACTGACTAACTAACGGTGAGATGCAAGTAAAGATTTCGCAGCACATAAGCTATCACCTAATCCACTTCCCCTGCTTCGAAGTCTACATGAAAAGGAACTCTAAAACGAAGATTATGGCTCTAAGAGAAATGAAGAAAGTCATGCCAAAAAAAAAAAACAAAAAAAAAGAACGGGCTACATGATTTCCAGATTGACCACTTGGGTAAACTGCAGTTTACAGCCATTTTCTTACACCCAACAGAAAAAAAGCTACAAAGTGTCTCTATACTGTTTACAAGTTAAAATACATCCTAAACTGCATGTCAAGAAATAACCGAACGTTTTCGTGTATCCTTTAACCATGTGCTCACCTCTTCAGTTAACGGCTGTTTCATGCTCTGTGCAAGGCGTGTCAGGTTTTTGGCGTATTCAGACTCTGAGGAGAAAAATAAATACAATGTAATCCAAACAGCAATGTACAGAATGTGTAATAATAAAGAGGAAATTGCTAGGTATTACACTGCTCCAATTCTCAAAAGCCTCGTCCCAGAATAGGGTCAATGATACTTTACTCATATTTAATTTCATTATATTTTTTATATTATCTGACTCTTGTTTAATGCCATAGTCAAGAATTTTTAACTTATACAATGGCAGTCAACTTATGGGTGGAGTAAACCCAAGTGTTTGCAGTAAACCACCGACCTTTGGCAAGTCATTGGCAAACTTTGCTACATGTGACTACCTTCAGACAAGATGTCTTACCAAACTGACATTTCCTCTCTATGTAGGAGACAACATCTTTGGCGTATTTTGACCAGGCCTTGGCTCTCTGTAAGGCCAGGTCAACTCCTGCCTCTAGCTGGGCTAAGATCATGTTTACATCCTCTGCAGACAAGTGGCCTGTACACAAAGAAAGCAATGGCAGGGACACTGACAACTTGATCCATCAACAAGTAATTAAATAAAATAACCAAAAGACGAAAGGAAAACAACACAAACCACCTAAAAACCAAACAAAAAACAAATCAAATCAACCAGTAATGTTAACAAAAGAAAGTTTTCAATCAACTTTTGAAGCAGGCATAAAGTTAAAATACATTTCAAATGTACAATAACTTCAAATATCTAGTGGGTTCTTGTTAGCCAGTATGACTGCAAAAGCAATGTACTTGAACAGTTATCTGACACCATCTCAATAAAATTACATGGAATATAGTAATTTTACAACAACATACATACATGCATCTGTATTGAAAATTACAATCCACTATAAAAGGAGTTAAATTTACCCTTTTTGTCCCAAATTTAACATTCTCCTGCAGTCCAGTTTTTAGAAACCACAGCTCACCTTTCTATCCATTGTTTGAAATATCCGAAAAGGTGGTAGAATTGTTTATGTTCAAAAGATAAGGCTTACCTTGCTTAAATTCTCCTTCAGTCAATTCTCCAGGGACAGACGCTAAATTGTCACAGGACTGAAACACAACAAAGGACAATTTGAATCCACCCTGATTCACAAGACTGCACCATACTTAGCATAAAACATGCTTATGGGCGGACAACTGCAGACAGATGGAACAAACGAACAGAGAGATCAACTCAATGAATACAATACTGTCTTTAACCTCATACATGTACATGAGAGCTATAGGCTCTGGCATATGATACTACCATAAGATGACAATACATTTGCATCTTTTATCCCAGGAGTATTTTTGCAATGGATGTGGAACTGGTACTGATGTCAATTTCCCTCTGAAGAAGATTACAATGACTGAAGCAACTCTGACAACAGAATAAGGACAGAGATGAAACATATGTATGTTATGTATGCTTAGGCTTTAAGGTCATTCATAATAATTTTTCAGTCATATAACAATGAGGAGTTAACAGTATCTGTATATTACACCGAGTCTTCTTGTCATATCATGCCTAAGAAACGAGACATGATACTCCACTCAGTTACATTATACGGACACCGTGCCGGCCAGTCGTGTTTCCTTACCCCAACCTCTTAGTACAGAGTGCCAAGCGAGGCAGCAACAAGTGCCATTTTTAAAGTCTTTCGTATGTCCCAACCTGGGATTGATCCCAAAGCTCCCAACCTCGAGGCAGAGACTTGCGACAAAAACTTCTCAGGTCCATACAGTGGTACAAAGTTTTAGTCCATAAAGAAATTTCTGAACTGATATGGTGTAATATGTAAGTCAAACAGAAACTAACAGTGCTTCTGCATAAAGTGATGTGCCAACTGCATGACTGCTCAGCAAATTTACTGTAGTTCTCACTGTAGCTGATAAGCCCATAAAGGATGAGATTGCAGGTTCAAATCCAGCTTTGACATGTCTCGTTACAGTGTTAATTACTTTATTGCTACTGAATGTCATGCTCAAGAATTTTTCAGCGATACAATCTGATAAGACTTAGTTTTACGGGCAGAGGAGCTGAAGCGTTATGTCAGAGGGTTGTGTAGGGTAGCTGGCAAAGGCTGTGACTTACTCCAGTCACTTGGACTTCTGCCACCCATACAACTTACTAACATCGTAAAATTCTTGCGTAAGATTTTCAAAACCAATCAAATAAATAAATCAAATGCACAAAAAAATACACTTTTATCAGTCCAGTAGAATGATTTTGGTTGAATTTTTTTTTTTCTACACCAATATTTTGACGGACCCAATTCAATGAGACGTCGCACCATGCCCTTAGGGCCTGTGGTATCTGAGGTACTGTACATCAAGTGCTCCGCGAGTTATTTTCAAACAGGTTTTTTTACCTATACATTACACTGAGCTTAAACCTAATGGGAGAAGACAGGCCAGTATTCCAAACAGCTGTGGAAGAGGTTAAGCGAGATGTAGAATGAGATGATAGGGACTGCATACACTTTAGGTGATTTAGTACCAGCAGAGATGGACTTTCAAAATACTGCGGAGGGCTAACGCACTTGCATTACGTAACATAGAATACAACACAAGTGCCATGCCAGTGTTTAGCCAAAGGCATCCTAATACACATGCTTCACAGGTCATGGAGAGCGAATTCAATACACATAGGCACAAGTTCTTTCCCCATAAAATAGTTCACCAGGTGGTTAACTCTGATTTTATTTACCCACTAAACAGTTTTCTGAAGATCTACGTGATGTTAAACTGAGTACACAAAAATATTTACGTTGAAAAAGCATTGAAAAAAAAAATATCTAGGAAACTGTCAGTTCCCATGGCTTTATTTGTGAAGTGTTAACTTCATCTAAAATAAAATTTGGGTCATATGCTGGGTTGTCCTGCAATGCATATACATGTACTTTTCACATAAAATTGTACAATGTATACAATGATAAATGGCTTACATGCATGTCACTGATGAATTGTGTCCAGTTATAGGGCCATAAGGTACACTCACAGAGCCTGTGAGGTGGGGGAGTGTGAAGATATACTTATTTGTGTCAGGTGTCAAAGACCAGCAAGTTTTATTACCTGAGATCAACCATTATTATATGTGGTCAAGGGTTGAGGTCTAAGGCCAAGGGTCAAAACACATGTATACACCAAATAAATATGCAAAATAGGATTAGAAATACAGTATTGTTAATAATCACAGTTCACTGAATATTGGCTTTATATACAGGTAACTGTACCAGTCTACTGGAATGCAAGTGTTTATCCTTGCATCTCCTCTACTTCTTTTGAAATAATACAAATATTACAGGTAACCCACAATCTAAAAACAATGTCAATCATGAGTTCAGCTGAACGGGATTCAACTTACCATAAATATTTATAGGACACACTTTAGTTTACATACATGTATAAGTGAGCTGTCATATAATTAAAGTGAAATTCACACAAAGTGCACCCCCCACCATCCCATCCCCTCCCCAACCAAATACAGCAATGTGTAATGTTTTTTCTCTGATACTTATGTTTACAAGTACTACCAGAACTTGGACAATATTCGGTCAGCAAACTGAGATGTAATACTTACGTGTAGGAAGCTCAATTCTTCATAAGTACAGCATCGAGAAAAAAGTTAATGTTGGACCAAGTCAAACTGAGATGAAATAACCATGACAGCATTTGAGTTGATTCACCCTTTACTTAGCCCGGGCCTGGTTTAGAAGTTGCCTGTGGCATCCAGCCATTTTTAGGGACGAGACATTCCATTAAGCTTAAAGTTCCCATGTAGTTACTAGAAGGGTAGCTTCTCAGCGTAAGTGAAAACTTCAGCAGGTATATGGTCCAATTCCTCAGGATAATAAATCAACTTTACCTGAGCTAAATACAGTTCCTACACAGTAAACGCTGTAGTGCTTATGTACGCTTCCTAACCAGTGATTGCGTATGAAGCACGAAAGCTTCATAACTGTACAGGAAACTACCGGAGAAGGTCACTTTTGAGTCGTATATCATTTACCCTAATTCTTCAACCTTTTCAACCACCACTGAAAGCACTATTTCAATATTTTCTTGCAGAACAGTACAGCCAAGAGAAATAATTCTCCTAGTTTTATGAAGATTATACCTGTGCTGACACAAACAGATCGCCTTGGCTTCATTTTACAGCAACTGTATGTAAACAGCACCTTTTAAAGACTACTTTAATGATTGAAAAGGTTGAAGACTTACAGCAGCAGCAGTCACATCTTGTCAGAAAGGGTCAGGACAGTTTCAACCCACAGTCAAGGCAACATTAATGAATGTTTGAAACTCAAGTCAAAAAGTCTATGCCAAAAACTCAATAAAAAGCATATAGGTCAACACAATTAACTTTAAATTTATCCTTAATTTTAACTAACTGCCTGTTGACAGCAGATTATGGAAACACAAATACCAAGTAAAGTCTTCAGTACACACAACATAATTCTGAACTATTAATCTGTGTACCTGCTTTCCTTATCTGTATAGTCGTACTACAGATCACTTGAAATCTTGGGCAATGTTTTCTTAATTCATGTAATTATTTAATTAACAGGTGTTTTATGACCTATTAAAGATTTGTACACTAGGCAGAGTCAAAGGGGAAATAAATACACTTGAGTTTATCTGACTGTTCTTTTCACTCGTCACTATACCGGCTCTTCTGCTTCCTGTCGTGTGCTGAAAACCCTACTACACCAACGTTTAAACATCCTTTCTAAATGTGAAGTCCATGTAGTCTGAAGGACCGCTTGATAGTGCAAGCGTGGCATTATCGTTCATTTAAACTGAGCATCCAAACACCTGCTTAAAGTTTCAACATACATGTATATATATGTGAGTGGGGGTGGGGGTGTGTGTTTTTACACACTAGGGAAACAAAAACGAGCCTTGTTTCAAAACACTTAGCTAAAATTGCAGAGTTGTGTTTCTAACATGTTGCGCAGATTACAATAACTGTGGCAGAGATTGGTTGCGTTTTAACCTAGTATAAGCTGGTACAACTGTACTGAATTCGATGTAGCACATAGATAGAGGCATCAGCATTATGGCAGGTGACAGCACAATGCAAAACATTCCCTACCTGATGATCACATAATAGCTTAAAGCCCTTACAGTCGGAATCCGCTATATGACAAGACCAAACATTTTGCTGGGGCAAGCAGATAAGCCTATGTGTGTATCATATATAGTAACAGTATTATCATTATGAGAGATTACACTTTCTGGATATAGCACAGGTTCTAGTGCTATATGTCGGCTGACTCTGACTTAGGGTAAGAACCAACCCTATACCCAGAAAGTGCGATCTATAAAAACAATAATACTGTTAGTTAAACTCCCTTTCTAAACTGCCACTTTCCGTACCTTTACTGTGTCCGCAAAACTGATACTGTTACAACTTTTGCAATTATATGGCACCTTAACAACAAAAAAAGAAAGCACACTTTATATAATTTGTACCAATGCATACATAATGTGTAAACCTACTCTGACCCCATAAATTTGTATTCAAACACTTCACGTACTGAGTTTTTGCTTCTCAGGGGTGTGAAATGGTGAACTACACATTTCTGTCACAGTACCAAAACTTAAAAGAAAAAAATTATTCACAACTGTGAGATCATTCCTATTGTTTACAGCAGACAATGACAGTGATATGCTGCCACTTGTAACCCTCCAGTAACACAATGTATGTAAAGGTAAATGCTGAAGGAGAGACCAGTGGAATGGAAACAGTCTTACCCAGAGTACGTAAGTCTTCTTCTTCATCATCATGGATCAATGTACCACTTGACCAGGTGCATGTGGACGGTCAGGTACAGGTAAATTACAGGTAACACAACATCCAAAACTGATCAAACTGGCAGGTGAAGTGAACGAGATTGTCATCTACAGGTAATCCAACATCCGACTGATAAAGGTACATATAGCCAGAAAAACTGACGAGTTGATCAGGAACAGGTAAGCCGACATCCAACAGATCAAAGTAGCGGGTGAAACTGATGACTTTCGTGCAAAGGTGACACAACATCCCACGGATCAAGGTAGATGGTGACACTGACAAGTTTGTCAGGTACTGGAACTGGTAAATTACAGGTGACCTACCACTGAACTGATCAAATTTGTAGACGAAATCAAGACGACTATCAATAAGTCATGAGAATTGGTAATGAACATCCCAATATATGAAACATCTTCACTGGCAAACGACGAGAGCTCCCAACAAGTGCAATGCGGAAGATTTGTAGCATATCTACGTGTCGGTTTTGCAATGAATGACTGTGGACATAACACGCATCTACTGAAGAGGTTCTGTACAGTGGTGATGGTGCCAACACAGGTAGCACATCAAAACATTCTATGCAATGCAAGCAATGGTAACCTCTATTATCTCGTCGCAGGTTACATTTTGATCAGACTCACAAGTTGTAACCTCTGATAATCATGTCCTCATCGAGCACCCTAACGTCCAGAGTGGGCGTACAAGACGAGGGTCGAGCACTTCTGCTCCAATCTGTCTACTCTGTTGTTGTGAAGACAGGTCTTCAGTGTGTATATACATGTACGTACATCCGTACATCCCCCGTGCGTGCGTAATTGTGTGTATGTGTGTATGTAAACACACACAAGTGCCCTGCAGCCAATGAGGCCAGGTCCAGACAAGCAGTGAAGACTTCAGATATGATAGCCAGAGACAATCCTGATACAGTCCAGTGTAAGCCTCAGTCCAGAGGGATGATCATGCACTTAAACCTTTTCACACACATGCTCTACAGTAGAAACCTCAAAGGGTATGGTCATACTCTGTCAAACAACCCAGGGCAGAGCAATCAGCACAAGGGCCTAACTAATACTGGTACCAGATTCCACTAAGGCCCTATGAGACGGCTGTGCATGGTGTGCGATTTACAGCATCCCCCAGGAAGTAATGAAGCCTGTTACGCCCAATGATGTAACCAGCGTATGGAGCACTGGGGTAATACCTCCTTACTCTACCTACTCCAGTCACTCTGTTACAACATCAGCTATCCCTGAGTTACAACTATACACAGGCCTGCTCTAAATATGGACAATCATGACCAAAACATGGGACAAGAAATCATTTCCTTCATATTAAAATACAGACTGATTATTATGGCCAGATTTCCTGAAGCCATTTTAAAAAGGCAGATCATGTCTGGCAAACAATCACACCATTGAGAGGGATCGGTGAAAATAGCCGTCAATGGTGCGTGACAGACCAGGATGAAAAAAAAAAAGCAGTTCACAGCCTCCCATGAGTACGTCTTTAATGCTTCCTTACAAACGCTTATCTCAAGCACACCCATCTTTAGGGCTGGCACTGCAAGTCAAGACGCTTTGCTCTGTACGTTTCAATTAGCAGTATTCCCTTCACAAAAACACACTTTACCACAACTTGGACTTGTCACTGCCAGCAGAGAAGCTGGGCTGCTATGATTTATCGTCCTGAGATACGAGCAGGTTTATTTTGGTGGCTGGAGAGCTATCTTCCTCATCTTCACCTTTTCTGCATGTTATTATCCTACACTAGGCTATGTAGCCACATCAAGAAAATATTACCGTCTACGCATACCTGAATATTACACATTTTTCTCTTTGTACAAGCTGTATTAGGGTTATAAAGAAAACTCATTTTGACACCCTACAATAAACTGCTTCTGAACGAACACTGCATTATTTGTTTATGTTGTGTTTTTGAATGTGAGAAGTTTAAGATATTAACTTGTGCAGACATAAGGTATATAGAAATATATATACTATATAGTAACTTTAAGAGGTGTGTATGGAGAGTTGTGTGGGAGGATGTCACTTCTATGTGTAACCCTGCCTGAGACAACCTTCTGCACTTAAGACCCCCTCCCCCTCCTGCCCAACCTCACTCCACCCTAAAAACCCTACACCAACACTGGTACTGCTCATTGTCAACTGATACACTCCCCTCCTGAACCCTGAGCATGGACTCTTAACCAGTCCAACAGAGTACAAAAACCTAAACTGTGTCAGCAATAACACCCTATTACCAGAAACTTGCAATGTTTTTGCAGGCACCGTGTCAAAATTACATCTACTTTATCACATAGAATGATTGTGCTATGCCAAAAAAACCAAAAAAAAGGGATAACAGCGATAAAAGAAAAAATAATAAAGAACACTCTGTGGTGTTCACAGAAACACACATTATTCCTGTCATGTTTCTGTACACGGGGTATCTAATAAGAGCATTCTGGTATATACAGCATTGCATGTTTACTTGCTTCTTACAGGTTCAAGCTGGTTTTCGTCTTTTCTATGAGGTCATATCACAGCGGTAAAAAAAGCAAAGACACAAGAACAGCCGCATAGCTTTGCGTAATCTTGAGCTATCATGTTATTCAAGCTATATACCAAGAAAAGTGTCCATGAAATGTATCTGCTATTTCATTGTTAATTCCGAATGAAGTCATACAAATTGCATTCAATGGATTCACCACAGCAAAACTGAATATCTTTTTGTAATGCTCCTAACAAATAGGAAGATAAACTTACCACTCTCTCTCAAAATATATGAAAATGAAATAGAAAGAGTCTAGAAATTTAAATTTCTGAGTACAGTGTTGAATTCCAAATTTAACTGGATATCCCATACTGACTTTCCCAGTTCAGAGGTAACTAGAAACCTTGGACTGATTAGCCACATTAAGCATTCTATGAACAATAAAACATTATATATTCTCTGTTTTTATTTCATATATCCTTATCTCTCATATGGAAACATTGTATAGGGTAATACATATCATACTAATGTTATACCCTTACCGGTCCTGCAGAAACGTGCCATTCGAATAATCACTCATTCAAAAAGAAACAAAAGTACACTTCCTTTGTTTCATCAACTTGGTATTCTTCCACTTCCAGAGGAGAAAATCCTCTCTGTATTGTTCTTTGCACACAAGTTTTTTTATCATTGCCAACTTATTCCTCCCATTTTTGAGGTCTATCTAATGAGATTAGACTATCACATACCTATATATAGAACTAATCTATCCTGTTTCTGCATTAGAACAATTAGCCCTCGAGAATGGAATAAATTACCTGTCACTCACCGCAGTATTAATTCCATGTATCTCTTCAAATCTCCACTTAAATTACATTTTCCCGAACAATTCAATTAAGGATACCATTTTGCTCACATAGGTTAAATAATAAAAAAAACAAATAAACACCTGAGAGCAAGCACTCATGAGCTTTATACCCGCCATGTTTTTCAAATGTACATTTATGTTGTTATTTCATGGTTTATGGTGAATAAAATGAAATGAAATCTAATATAAATTACCTGTTTTACAGATTTGCAGCAATCATTTTCTGATCTTTATGACAACATAACAATTGGCTCTGATGGACAGTGGCCGATATGCATGCAGGCTTTACTATTATATCACTAAAAGAACTTTTTGGTTTCTAGACTTTAAATGCAAGGTTTAGAAAAGGCTGGGAATTACCATAAACAGATGACAATGTTGTCCCTGAAAGAAAGAAAAAGTTTATTCACGTTCTCCACTGAAAACACTGATCCCATGTAACCAATAATCATTTTCAAAACCACCGCCACCATCCAAAATGACCAAGTATAAAGAAGAAAAGCCGACTAATGGATTCTTAGCCTATCACCCTACACCAATTCCCAACTGGGGGAGTTTCGAGTTTGAACTCTTTTGTTGATAGAGATAAAAAAAAAAAAAATACTGCTCTGCCATGAGACTTGTCAGAAATGTTAGGCAACCTTTGCTGACATAAATTCACCATCACCTGTCTCATCATGTCCCAGAAATAACACATTTTGCCTTCATAAACATCTTAGGTTCAGAAAAATTCACCTATTAAATTTTCTTCAAGGACCTTTTACCCTAAATAGCTTTTTGAACCTTTTTTTTCCGATGCCAATGTTATAGTAAATGTAATCAAAACTAGTTGCCTTACATCTTTGACAGGTCTTTTGACTACTTTTTTTACCTCCAGATATAAAAGAGTTCCAACTCGAAACTCACCTACTCATGAATAATTCAAGCAAGGTGTTTCTAGTTTTTGAGGGTGTGCTGAGCTGATTACATCATTCTCCAGCGCTTGAGAACACTTGACCCACTGATGATAACCCAGATATAATGCGGCCAGTTTTATGACTGGTGTGGTCAAAATTTGTACTTTGCTGGGACTGATAGCCTATCTACAGCGATATATGCCCTGTGTTTAGATTGTAACCACTGTCTTTATTTTACACAGGAATGTTTTCTCTGCTGATGACAGTTGCAACAACTGTAGCCTTTTTTCCAAATTTACCCCTGAAATCACTTATCTAGCCTCCATCAGCTACACAGGCAACTGTCACATTCATTCCCTTTCCCCCATGTCTCACTTTCTGCCCCCTTCTTTCCTTCTTCCTACAGGTACGCTCAACCATTATCATACGAACCCAAAACTAAGCGAGACCAGCACATTTCATCAATCCTACATGTTGAAACCTGTGCAGATACCGGAATATATCCCGCTCCAGAGTAAGTTTACAAGTTCATGGTTTTCTGTTAAAGTTTTGGGCTGAAGTGTTCAGATTACAACCACGACCCTGTAGCTAGCCTCACCAGTGTCCGAAGGCACATGCAGTATCATACAGACTTCAACAAACCTTCCTATTCATCTTGTCCTCTGGGTCCACAGCCACATGTCAAACAATATCACGATAAACAAGCAAGTATCTATTTATAGCTTCACAACATGATGACAGGCACAGCTTTTGTAATTTTTCCACATCTGGACCCTTGTGCTTACTTAACAAAAATTATGAGTTATCGCTAAAGGGAATTTTAATGCAAAGGACTTTTCATTTCAAGTAAAACTCATCTAAGGGTTCTTTTTGTATCTTTTAAAGCAAAATTTAGGTTTTTATTCATTTTTAGACGCAAATACAGGCCTTCAAATACTACATCTGGTGCTGTAATTTAGGCTTTTCCAGTAGGGGATTATCCTACACTCCATACAATCCTCAAAACGTATTTCTAAGATCAACACAACTGTCAGAAATCAGCTAAGATGCACAACTTAATTATGGACAAAATCTGAGGTAATTTACAGTATTCCTCAGCCATGACATTGCTAGTGAATTTCTGGCTCACCAGAACTTAGCCCAATGATTGGACTTGACAAGTACTTGAATGTGACAAGCACTTGAATGGCATTATTAATAACATCATTATCCTCACTGTGCAGAAGAATGTCTTTTATACATAAAATACATATAGTTGGAACAACTGTTTTCTGTTCCCTTAATTCTGGAAATATCAGTGATGATCAAGTATGGAATATTAATGCATCTACAATACATCTCTGCCAGATTCAAAGGATGAGGACACCATGTTCAAAGTGTATATCTACCTGTATCAAGGTCATCTATATATAAATCTAATTTGTTATGGCTGTGTAAAAATAGTCCAAACTATTTGTGTAAACAATCATGTGTATATGTAGTTTGTTTTTGTCATGACTAGATCACACAAGAAGTTAGCTCACTGAATTGCTGATTACGGCAATTTATGCACAATTTAAACACATCTCAGAATGACGAGCGTGGAAACCATACTGTTCTTTGTTTACAGGTTTTTCACTGATTCAGATATGATCCATCCAATCAATCTTGATAATCAATGACAACAAAAACTTCCATGAAAAAGCTGCCATTAAGTACAAAAAAATCATGACTGATGACTGCTGCCGAAATGTATAACAGCTACACACATTACCTTGTACACTTAGTTCAAAATATGATAGTATTATGGTACAGAGAAAAAAAATACTGTAGAAATATAATTAATTCTAAACAGGTGCATTTGATTATCAAACACATTAATCTGTCTGGTAATCATCTAGTAAACTCTTCAATGTCAATAACATACATGTATGTGTCTACTTTTTCTAACGATAGTACATCAGCTGTACTGCATACTGCAGGATACTTGCATACACGTACGTAAGGAACGTTTGGTACAAAAGCGATGTCAATATCAAGAACAGGGCATTTAGTCACCAGAAAAGTCACCAGTCATCACATTCAGTGATGCCAAGTGCGTTGCCAATGCAAACATGATATATATAAAATTCTGAAAGCCACTCTAGGCAATGCACAAGTAGTGTCATTATTGCAATGACAAGGGAAAGTAACACCACTGTTGCCATGCCAACTGCTAAAGGTTCATCCTTACATTTTTATATTCACTTAAACAGTTTGATCACACTTTTCTCAAACTGACAATGCAGTATTCTGGATATATGTACGTGTCTAAAGAAGAATGGCAAAAGTTAAAGATAACAAGTTCAAGAACAGCAAGGGGGATTACCCTACCAACAAAAGGGAATTCCTGGTAACATAATGAGTTACCTACCTTTGTTTTCACATCACCTTCCTCAGACACTTCTGTGTCTCCCATCAAATACTCGGATACACTGTGGACAGGAAATGAAAATATACAACTAAAGAAAACAGAACACAGTATTGCAATATTGCTGTAACTGAGAAAACAACACGTCTCGCAACACGTCTCCAGTCCTTTCAAGAATCAATTTGAGACCATATAAAACTTCAAGCTGGCACTTTTTCTGAGCCTATTTTTTTTTCAATTCACCAGCATGTGTCATGTAAACAAGAATAAACTACAATGATTAGATTAAGTTTCATCAACATTATTTAATGAGCCAATAACTAAAAAATTTAACTGAGCAATGGCTGTTTTCCTCATGTGATTCCTTGTGTCTCAAGTTATGAGATCGTATACCCTATAGAGTAAACTCATGTAACGGGATGTTGTTTCACTGCAAATGTTTATATTAATGTGTTTGGATTCTTATTATTACTTCAGTAACTTCTGCAACACACTTTCCTTAGTCGTTAATGTATATTGTTAACATTAGGCTAGTATCCTTTAATACCGTGAGGTACACATAAATATATGGTCTCTGGGTGATTAATACAAGAGTAAGATAATTAAGCTTAGAAACAAATTTTTTTTCTTTTTTTTACATTTTTTTGTTTCCTCAGGGAAGATCAATAATATATTGGCTTAGTTGTATTACCCTAAGAAAATAAAGACATTGTTATTATTATCAAATTCTGTCCAGCAGCCCTTGAGACATTGCCTAGAAATGTTTATTACCTTCTGCAATGCCAACAGATTGTTGAACAGATGTATGGTATCACATCATGCGGTGTCTTCACTGGATAATACTTAGCACCTTCCATGAAGCTGCTTTCTGAACTTACTGGATTTAGTGACTTGTGTATATTGTCATACTTAAGAATATTTTACTTTTATGACGTGATTGCCTCACCTGCTGCTGAAAGCCAGGGCCAGCTGATCTATGGCATCACACAGCTGCCTCTTCTCCTCTTCCACCTCCTCCTCATAGTTATAATCTGTAGACAGGATAAACAAGAGGTAGTTATAATCTGTAGACAGGATAAACAAGAAGTTGTTATAGTCTGTAGACAGGATAAACAAGAGGTAGTCATAGTCTGAAGACAGGATAAACAGGTGGTGGTTATAGTCTGTAGACAGAATAGACAAGAGGTAGTTATAATCTGTAGACAGGATAAACAAGAAGTTGTTCTAGTCTGTAGGCAGGATAAACAAGAGGCAGTTATAGTCTGAAGACAGAGTAAACAGGATGTAGTTATTATCTGTAAACAAGATAAACACAGGCAGTTATAATCTGCAGAAAGGATAAACAAGAGGTGTTTATAGTCTGGAGAAAGGATAAAACATGAGATAGTTATAATCTGTAGACATGATAAAAAAGAAATGGTTACAATCTATAGACAGGATACACATGGGTAGTTATAATCTGAAGGCAAGATAAACAAGAGTTAGTTATAATCTGTAGACAGGATAAAACATGAGGTGGTTATAACCTGTAGACAAGATACACATAGGTAGTTTACAGTCTGTAGACAGGATAAACAAGAGATAGGGAACGTCTGAAGACAGGATAAACAAGAGGTAGACATAGTCTGTAGACAGGACAAACATGAGGTAGTCATAGTGTGTAGACAGGACAAACAAGAGGTAGTCATAGTCTGTAGACAGGACAAACAAGAGGTAGTCATAGTCTGTAGACAGGACAAACATGAGGTAGTCATAGTCTGTAGACAGGACAAACAAGAGGTAGTCATAGTCTGTAGACAGGACAAACGAGGTAGTCATAGCCTGTAGACAGGACAAACAAGAGGTACAGACTGGTCTGTAGACAGTATAAACAAGAGGTAGTTATAGTCTCTAGACAGGATAAACAAGAGGTAGTTATAGTCTGTAGACACAGTGAACAGCACAGAAACAAGGCAAAACGACCACTCCATCACAAGCACACAAGGTAAAATGGATTCCTGGAAAAATACACTGATATACATGTAATACAAACATTTCCACAGACTCACTTTTTATTTTGGAGATAAGTGTGCCCGAGGCAGAGAAGACGTCTGTGGAGTTGAGGGCCTGGTAAGTCTGGAGGACTGACTTCAGCAGATTCAAGACCTCTCCCAATCTCTCGTGAGCCAACACTCGCACTTCTTCACTTGATTCTGAGGAAAGAACAACAACAACAACTTCAGGACAAATTTGTATGTGAACAGGTACTTGTCAGGAGCCAGCTCTATGATGCTCAGTGTCGTACCTGAATGGTGTATACCGCCAGCACTGAAGTCAGTGCAACATGTGAATGTTTGAGGACTGCAACATTGTTTTGGTCACATCACAACGGTGAGTCCTTGTAGCAGGCCAGACCCAATGCCGACATATTTACAGGGTTACTTCACTGTAATGCCATGCCAATGACAGCAGCCACAATGCTCCACCCAGTCACTTTATACTGACACCAGGTCAACCAGTAATAGGCATATTCCTCCTTTGCTCTGTGAGTGCCAAGATAACCAATATTAAATTCTTAGGTATGACTCATCTCAGGATTGAACCTGGCTCTACTCTGCACGATGCTGATGTTCTATCCACTACCCTGTGGTCGCCAGAACAAGCCACCAAGAAGTGAGCTTCAAGATTGTGGTCACTTAATCACTTACCAAAGTCGAGTAAAATAAAAGGAAAAACATTCTCCAACAACTTATCGTCCCTATGTATTTTATTTTTTATAACAACCTATTCACTACAACTGTGTTTTTGTTACAGAAACCCTCTCTTTTCTTGCGAAGAGTGTTAACTGTAGGGCAAGGAACTCCTAAAAACCACTTGAAGTTAAACGCAGTATATGTACAGACATGATGTACTTTTATGAAGTACTGTGCACTACTACGGAAATGAAGACAGCCAAGTGATCAATTTCGAACAAGGTTATCATAATACTCCAGAAGTACTGCATGTAAACAAAACACAGATAAGACAGTAAAAACCAGCTCTCTCTCTTTGTACAATGTATATATATATACAGATATATATATACTCACACACATACATATGTAGCCCATACAGTGTACTCATTAAAACTGCTTGATGTTAGCAGACCCAAATCCTGCTACAAGTTGGGAAAATGCCAGAAAAAAAGTGGGTGTTTGGATTATGTAAGTTTTAAACAACAAAAGTGAATACAACTTGTACTGGAATACAGGTTAGGCAGGTTGCAGAGTATTTAAGGGGAGGTAACTCTCAAATGCCACCAAGTCTGGTCTTTCTTCATGCAGGTCATCATAATTTTTTAATTTTTTTTTCTTTCATGTTACATTGTGTGTATTTTGAGAGAACATAATTTTCAAGCAACAGGATGGTGAGCCAGTTTTCACTTGCCAACCTCCAGGCCATAACAGTTTTTCAAGACAATCAAAGTCCACAGTTGCCTATAATTCGCCAGGTATGTTGAAGGTATAAATAGGTTTATAGGGGGATGATACAGGCCATTAGGTTAAATGTGCCTAATTCTCCAATATCTGACAAACTGTCTGATCCAAAGGTGCAGCTGACAGAAGATTATACCACATGTACAATTTTTTTGCATTTTAAGAATACAATCTATAACAAATCTGGTAAAATATAATAGTTTCTGTGAAATTAACAAAGTACATATTCAACTGTAGGCCACTTCAGAAGAAATTCAGTATCTTCGTCCTGATAAACTTAATTGTGCACACACACAAAAGCAACATCTAATATAAACTCTCTGTATAACTAAACACACATCACACTGTTATTACAACATCTTATACATGAATATTTTATAAAACCACAGCGCATAAAAAGACAAGAAAATGGTGTAAGTGTCAGAATGTGAGGGTCAGGTCTGTGGTCAGCTCATGATCACACAAGCACGTCTGTGGCGATGAAGTGAGAGATTATTACTGACACCATGGTCAGAGCCACCAAACACGAACAGAAAACCCATGAAAACCAGCGGGCTATCTGGCGAGCCTTACAGTCTGAGATCAGATGAGGTTGTCAAATCCGGACACTGGACATTATTTACACTCCTTTCTCTCCACACCAAGATACAATGTACAGATATCAGAAAAAGTTCTATTAATTACCCTACTGGTTCTAATTTTTGGGTGGCTTCCTCTCCAGCCGTACGTAGGAAGATCCGCCAGCAACATGGGGATGGTCGTGGGTTTCCCTTGCACCCTGCCCGGTTCCCTCACACCATAATGCTGGCCACCGTCATAAAAGTGAAATATTCTTGAGTACAGCACATAAAGCCAGTCAAATAAATAAATAAATCTAATTTTTTGGAGAAATGTCAGTACTTCTGAAAGCAAAAAATCACATTTCTCTCCCAGTTTTGGGGAAGAGTAATGATATGTATACCTTGTTCATTAGATGTACTAGCCATGTGAGGAAAACGACAACTGAGTATTCTTGTTATGATTACACGTACAGTGGCTAAAATGGGCACACCAGATGTCTCCAAAATCTAAAAAATTAGGTATGTATGGGCTTTGCCAAGTTTCCTCTTACCGTAATGTTGGGCGGCCATGGTATAAGTAATGTATTCTTGAGTACAGAGTAAAACTCCAAAATATATAAATAGAGAAATAAATCTAATTAAGTAAGTTTTCTTGTTAACCACGAGACTGGGGCTGTCCCACAAAACCAAGCCAACAGCTATGGTTTTCTGTGCTCTACATACATGCCCAGAGATGAACAATGAAAATAACCATCATCAAACCTGAAGTTAAAATAATCTTTATATATCTTTATAAGTGTTTAATGAGTTGGTTGAGACGACATTTTTGTCAGTATAGAAAGAAACATGTGCCTAGTTTTGCCATACCTGAACAGGTGTTACATGAAGAATCTAATGTACCTTTAACAGCTTTTCCTTGTCGCAGCCCTGCAGGTAGGGGGATGCAGTGCAGCTGTGTAATATTTGTGCACAAACTTACATGTATTTTAAACAAGCAAAGTTTATTTCCATAAGTACATGTATCAGAAGACACCTGTAGTTTCAGAAATCAGACATCTTCCTCTGACATGATCTATGTATGTCTTCAACAGACAGGACGATACTTAAGGCTCATCTTGAGCTTTTCAGGATACTTTTTAGTTATTGATACTGTGGGGGAGAATATTGCAAGTTCACAGCCGAATTCTTGGCTATTCTGTAAAGAGACTGTGGTTCATAGCCGAAATCTTGGCTATTCTGTGAAGAGACTGTAGTTCATAGCCGATTTCTTGGCTATTCTGTGAAGAGACTGTAGTTGCCCCCAGTATACCAGCTTTGATGACAAGCATGTCCAATTGCTGCCTTAAGGTCCTTTGACTGACCCAAAAACAGGTCTACCGAGGGTTTACATTTACTGATACAGGGGTTCCAAATTTTCTTGGCTATTCTGTGAAGTGTTTCCAGATCATCAGTTATGATGAGTAAGGATGATTATGAATGGCTTACCTTGAGGTTCTGTGAATAGAGATTTCAGGAGTGCCAGGGCATCGGAGAAGCACTTGACCTCCTGTGTCAGCTTCATGATGTCATCCTGACCAATCACGTCAGATTCCTGCCTGCTGATACTGCACATGGAGACGCTCTTCTGTTTGGGGGAGCCGGTGAGGCTTGTGGAGCGCTGAGAGCCCTCCCTGGGACTGCTCGAGCCTCCGTCCCCAGAGTCACAGTGACCCATGGAGGGCAGGTGCAGGTAATTCTCCTGAAACAAGCACAAGTGCATACATAAGTACACAGGTGACAAACATGTGTAGTTATCTTTCTTATTTATTTTTATTTTGTGGTATTTTATGCCATAATCAAGAACATTTCACTTAAAGAATGGCAGCCAGTATCATGGTTCGAGGAAACCGGACAGAGCCAGTGGGAACCATGACTATCAGCAGGTTGCTGGCGGACCGTCCCAACATATGACATGAGCTGGACTTGAACTCACAGCAAGCGCATTGACGAGAGGCTCCTGAGTCAATGTTCTGTGCTGGCAGGATAATTCCTCAGCCATGGAGGCCACCCGGCACATGTATCCGCTGCACAATACACGTACATGTACTGATTCAAAATATACGCCACATTAATAGCGACAGTTATGAGCAGAGTTACGTCGTTGCCATTTGTGACATTAATTCATTCATATCTAGTGATATAAAATACACAACACATTAAACAGGGACATTTATGTGTGCTCTGAGTTTCGTCTCTTTCTGACACGAGGCCATTCAATATTTTACAACAAGGCACTAAGTACGATTCGAGGAAGTGTGCTGGCAAATGTCATTGATGTAAGATGGGTGAACAATTTACCATTTGCATATGCAACACAACTAACAATTTGCACATTTACACCTGAACTCATCAGATAAATAATGCCATGGTTGCTGGTTACCTATAGGTCTCCAAAAGTTCCGGTTGCACCTCTAGGTATCAGCTTGGCTAATGCTGCCATGATGGGATAGTTTATGTACACTTTACTTAGATTTCCAAAAAACCTGACGGTGGCAAAGTACAATACTGAGCAAAATTCAGTTCCAAACAACGCATACACTGTACATGTAACACAAATACATTAAATAATTAAACAATTTCAGGGATTTTCAACTTTTATACACATTTCTATAAGCACATGAATCAAACATCGAACATTTAAAGAGATTTCCTCCAAAATGCTGAAGAGGAAATCCCCAATGATATCACACATGTACGCCACACCTATAGTGTAAAAAAAGAGACTTCTGTTATTTCCATGTAAATTTATAGCATATGCAAACAGGACAGTAAAACAAAGCAGATTCCACCTCCACTTCATGACATGAATACCAAACCATGCAACACATACTGTCCCAGAAAGACTTCTATCCTTATAGTTAACATTCTGTTCTCGAATTACTTGACCATTAAAGGCATTGTACATTGGATATACACCTCACACTTATGACGATGCAAAAAACGATCACCACCAAAATGCCATGTCATTGGTTTACACAAGCTTACAAGCGTGAGCAGGCTTTGCATGGCGTTGGTCAGCTACTAAAGTGATTCTACTAATGGGAGCATACAGTACAGGTACCCCTGTACTATTTCTTATACACAGCTGTCTTCATGTAGAGTCAACTGTTCATTTTAAAAACTTTCAAGAGAATTATGAAAGTTTTAACACGTCTACCGTCACACACAATTCAACATCACACTTGGCGAGTTGACTTTGTTACAGAACAGAACTTCAGTTTCAGCGGGACAAAGATTGCATTACATTTTCAGCTGCTTTTTTTTTTAAATATAAACATTGTTTACGGCATTGTCTTCAACATAACATCTTCAGAGAGTGTGTACAGTATATAAGTGACATAACAGCAACAGGAAGTGTGAGGTAACAGGCAGGTGTAGTTATGAAGTTTTAGCCCTTTGATTATTTTAATCAATAATATGCACCAGTCTTGGACAAGGCATTGAAACCACTGGAACAGTTTACATGTAAGTCCATATTATGTCATATCCCAGTTATGAAAACTAACGGAGCAAATGTTCTACACTGAGGTACATGTAATGAAGACTCAAGGATACCCCATGTAACAGATGGAAACATAAATCAGCATCTAATCTCTAACGCTATACTTCTGACATAAGTCCTCATCTGAGAGGAATCCAAGACTTATGGTCTTTGAAATTAACTGATCTCTAGGTCATCTAGACTTGAATGTGTACTTTCAATGTGCAGGTAACAACTGTAGTGCTTGAAATGAACTTGCCAGTAATATGCCAGAAACAAGGCCTAGAGTTCATCGTGGATTGTGAACTTGTTGAGTGACTTACCATAAAACTACAGATAACTCCCATGGTGACCTGAGGTAGAGAGGGCTAGGTACAACAAGCTGGGGAATTGTGGAACTGATCTCAGAGATTACAGTCACATTCTTCTCATCACAGTCCTAGCCACCAGATTAAATGTCACCCAGAGTAAGCAGTATTGCTCAAGTCAAACAGAAAACACAGTCCTTCACTGCTCTCAATTCCTCATATCAAAACGTAATACAAACACCTCAAGGGGAAAACTCCGGGGAGAGTAAAAAAAAAAGCACTGAAGGCCCAAAATGTAACGAACTGCTTGTAAATTAGAGCTGCTCTCTACACATTACTCAGTAATACTGTGTCACTAAGTAACAATAGGGCTCAGGAGAAATATGTAATGTATATGTGTAAGTGAAGTGCTCTTGTGATTCAGCTTTTAATTTTGTGGTTTTCTATTGTCTACAGTGCTTTTCCGCGTTTCAGATGAGCCTGCCTTAATTGTCGTGCTGTGGTGGTGGGTAGGAGCTGAGCCTCCCTACACTAGGACACAATTAGGCTATTGTTTCAGCGGGGGAGCTGGTGACATGGCTAAGGCCACCTGGTCAGAGCTGGGTCACACACATGTACATCAGTGGGCAGAAGAGATCAGATACCTGTCCAGAAGAACAGCCCCAGGGGTAGGGGAAATCTACCTGAACACTCGGGTGATTCTGATGGCTTGATAGGCACAGGTAAAAACCAGTAGTTCTACCAAAACAGCAGCCACATGTATTACATGTACATGTATGTATATATGTATGCTTGGGATTTTATGTCCTACTTCTCAATTTCACCGTCATATGACGATGACTAGTCCTTAGAATGTATACATACTGTGTCATCTTCTGGCAGGGTTATGCCACCAGTGATGCTGCCACTGGAACATCATGCCAAAGAGAACAGACATGACACCCCACCCAGTCACATTATACTGATACCGGCCGACCAGACCTGTTTCCTTGCTCTAAGCTCTCAGTGCTGAGAGCCAAACAAGGCAGCAACAGGTAGCATTTTTAAAGTCTTTGGAATGACCTGGTCCTGGATTGATCCTGGATCTTCCAACCTCGAGGCAGACAGCCTAACCTCCAGGCCACCGTAAATGTGCATGTGAGTATGATATCAGAATGTACATCTGCTTATCTTCATACAACCTGGTGTTATTTCAGCTGGTTTTAAAAATGTTCCTTTATTTTTGTTTCAATTTAGCTTTTCTCAACATTGCTTAACCCACTACATGAGAGACCTTCCAGGACCAAAACCCACTGCCCTTAACCTGCCACATGAGAAATCTCCCAGGGTCAAGACCAATTGTCCTTACCCCGCCGAGAAACCCTTGAGGGCCCAAATCTACTGCCCATCAACAAGCTATCAGAGAATTCTTCCAAAGCCTTTCATAACTTGAGAAATAGAGATGAACAATAGAAAATGTTAGAGTAGGTACCCCTGAAAAACAGGTTGTTATTTTCATGAAGTTTCATCCTTTAACGAAATGAATAGGAACATTTAGTTAAAATTTTCAACATCAACATTGCTCGAATTTGAGGACTTTTTTTTCACGCTTTCCCAAACGTGAGTACCACTAACTGTACATGGTACGAATTTGAGTCTGTATATGAAAGGAATATGCCTCTGCCTTATTCCTTTCCTTATTTATTTATTTACCTGCCAACTGCTTAAAGCATGCTCCAGAATATTTCCTTTGTTAATGTAATGCGGGTCAGTTTTAAACATTACAGTGATGGAACAATAGATTAACAAAATCTACACTTTACACACATAGTATAATTTTTCCACTTCTTTCTCATGTAAATATGAACAACATGAGGAATTCCTTTGGGCTACATGTGCATCCAGTTGGGCTATAAAATACTTCAAAGCTACTGTAGTCTAAAGCTAATTCTTCCACACTGTCATGTTTAACATTATTAAATAATTAAATACAAGCAATTTCACATACATGTCAGACTTCATTGTTTTCATTGCTGATGCCAAAAGTTTCTAAAACTTTAACAGGGCACCTTTCTCATATGTATCTTGAAGCCATGATAAAAAGGAAATAACTTCTTAAGAAGTTTTCTGCTAAGGCACTGGTGTTGAGATGAAGTACTATTCTGATGCTGGTGAGTCCAAGGGAGATAATCTCCAGTCACAAATATCACCTTCGTGCAAGCCTGTTGTTGTCTCCCTTTTACACATCTACAAATTTGGAACACTGGGGTGAAATGTTATTTATACCATACATGTATTTCCTCAACGTTGTTGACCATAAAATGGCATTACAAATCAAAATAAATAATATTCTTAATATGGAAAAGATTAACCTCTGAATATCCAAAATTACAGATCAAACTTGTACAAACCCAGACGTGCATGTACATATTCAGTATATATATGCTAAATAATTTAAAATGTTGCCCTCCAAAAAATGATTTTTAGAGATAAAATAAATGTCATCAAATGTTATGTTTGGTTGTGAAACTTAATTTTTTTCCACTAAAATATTATTCCATCTTCCAAACAATCCTTTCTCAGAATCAGACATAATATGCAACTCAAGAGATGAGCAAAATTTCAGGTCGTTCACCATACTAACATGTACCTGGGCCGTTATACAATAGAGAGTCACACTGATGAAACCAGTGATCTAGGTGCAAAATTAGTCAAACAATTATTTCAAGTACCTTCTTATGGCTATAAAATACAAACCTAATGCTGTTTCAAACCTTAAAGTATCTCTACAAAACAACACTTAGTACTACATAATATAGTACTAAAAAGTTTTCCCACTTAATGCAGCACTACATTACAGCTGTCAGACTTCAGTGTTCCTGCACAAAATGATGTCTCCCTTATTTTGTCTGTGCACTCCAGGGGTCAAACCAACTCAGCACCTTTCAGTAGTCAGTTTCTTTCACACATCTCGTACAAAAGATGTCACAAATTCTTAAATGACCAATATGCATTGTTTTCATGGGAAAGGACTATTTTTTTCTCTGGTTCTCATTTGTGATTACTGACATTTCATAAGTGATCTGAGGCCACTTCGACAAAACAGTGCTTAGCCAATAAAACTGACTTAAGACACCACAACTGGCTAAGCCACATCAAAACTGACTTAAGTCGATTCCACAAAACTAAGCCGGTCACATTTTGCTTTGTGAAATTGATTTAAACAGTTAGATAAACTGGCTCAGCTACTAACTTAAGTCATTTTGATTAAGTTGAGTTTTGTGGAATCGGCCCCAGCTGAAGAACTTCATTGATCCAGACTATACCCTAATTCCTAAACCATATTACACATAAAAGAGCAACTTTCTAGGGAACTCGTGTCCCAATTTATTTTGATTAGGGAGATAAAGAATACATTGCTTAGCCAATTTCATTTCACAAAAACTATAATTTTGCACATTACAAACATGCTAAAAGGATGAATACTTAGAACAGATATTTTGCACCTCAGAAACTCGAAGCAGGCACATGTAAGATAGAGATGATATATGAACACTTCTTTGCAGCAGGAGAAATTGTGCGGTGTTACATTAATAGAGAAACATACATGCACATTGATGCTGACACAGTGATGCATAACAGGAGTATGTGCATGAAAACTGAGTGCTCAGGCAATGTAAATCTGCTACTAGAATACATGTGTGACATGGTATCAGGGTATGTGACATGGTATCAAGATGTTCGCCATGGATAATCAGGGTATGTCACAAGATACAAGGGAGTGTGACAAGGCATCAAGTTGTGTGACAAGGTTATCAGGGTGAAAGACAAGGTATCGAAGTGTGATAAGGTATCTCGGCATGTAACATATCAGGATTTGTGACAAGGTATGAAGGTGTCTGACAAGATATCAGAGTGTGTGACATGGCATCAGGCTAGGCCACAAGATATCAAGGCGTTTGAAAATGTACATGTATCAAGGTGTCTGAAAAGGTATCAAGGTTTGTGACATGGTATAAGGGTGTGTGACAAGGTATCTAGGTGTGTAACAAGGTATCAGGGTATTTGACATTGTAGCAGAGTGTGTGTCAGGGCATTAGGTAGTGTGATAAGTTAGGAGGGTGTGATATCAAGAAAGCAAGGTTATGACAAAATAGATCGAGTGTGTGGCTTGTATCAACATGTTTGACAAAGTATCAGGGTGTGTGACATCTTATAAGGTTAAATGAGAAGGTATCAGTACATGTGAAATAGTATCGAGGTGTGTAACAAGATGTCACAGAGTGTGACACAAGGTATCAGCAATGTGTCTTCCAGGAATGTGAAACATATTCTCGTTACGCACTGTAGCTTTTCTTTGAACCTTTTTTTGCAGCTAAGACAAATACGAGACACAGCAGACCACCCGATTTTTACGTTTTGTACCAAAATAAATGCATTCTACAGGTTGCAATTTTCTTCAGACAATGGCCTCTTTAGTCCTGATTGTTAGAGGCAAGCAATTACTCATGCTCACCTTGTTCTCACCTATGCATATAAAAGCAATGATCTTTTATCCTCAATGAAATTAATTAATTGCATGTCGATATATTAATATGTCCGATGTACTCACCTTGAGCTCGCCTCAACTGGCCAGCGTGAGCCTGGAAAGCCGCCACATTTATGACCATATTGATGATAAAAAAAAAAACAACATAACTTTACGAAAAAAAGTGACAATATGCACTCATCGTCTTGTACAGCTTTTACTTTTTACAAGCTCAGCTTTTAGTGACCGAACTTAGGACTGATTCAAATCCATTCTTTGAACAGTCTGACAAGACAGGGCAGCATGCTGAGGGAATCATCTCATATCGTAGCGTAACAACAACAACACATGTTATGGAATGTGACATTTCCATATGCACTTTACCTGCTGTTCAGCTTGTGAGGCATCTGAGGGTACATCTGTTAACTTTTTCCTTAACTTATTAAAGTTAAGAGTTAACTTGCGTCCAACAGCCGACATTATTTTATCAGTGTATGCCGATGAAGTTCCAGAAAGTTAGGCGAGTTTGGCAAATCCAAATGTCAAAAGTTGAACAGGGAACGAACACTATTCACATTTCCATAGCCGTGGTAAATTCTTTTTCTGTAGCACAGTTTACATGCACACTTATTAATAAGCCATTTTATGGCTCTTACACAGTCCTTGCATCTATTGCACCAAATACTCATCCATTATTTCCTATCCGAAAACTCCGATTGCGAGGTCAGCAGCCGCCATTATTTACCGGATGTATGAAAAAGTTTGGGTCACGTGACTCAGGTTACTTATCTGATCATTCGTGTGAGCACGACCTATGAACAATTTTTTTGGCTCCATGGTGAGAATCTAATTAAAAACGATGCGTCTAATTTGTCAGCTTATTCTTTTGCAAGTGTCATATTAAAATGCAGTGAATGATAAGTGTTATTTTCGGGAAGAGACGTGTATAAGTGACAGGCAACATGAAACTGTGCCTAGCAAGGCTTAGCTGTCGGCGGGCTAAACGAGCAATTGCAAAATTCACATACACTCATATTCTCATAAACTGAGATTGACCCGTACTTTTTGCCAAATCATGATTAAAACTGCACTATCCCAAGAACGCCCTCGTGGTAGTGAAGAAGTGTAATTAACCTATCTTAAACACCATAAAAAAAGTAAAGCGGTATACCCATGTAAAGAAAAAAAAAAAAAGAACCGAAGAAGAAAACAAATGCTTATACTGTATGCCTGATAGGCTCTTGGGACAGTGTGGTGTGCATCTGGGTAACTAAGCAGTGCTTAACGCTGGCACAATCCTGCTCAGTGACCCGCCACCGACATAGATCTTCAGTTTTCAACATTATGGCAACATAAATGTGTAATCAACTAGAGAATGCATCTCACATATTTTTCTTTCAAATACGACACCACTCAATTATTCGCGTTTGTTCAGCACAGTTCATTCCTGTCTGTTCACATCATCGCTGAGCCATGTTGCAAGGTGGTCCTCAGAAATGTAGCTTGAAATGCTATTAAATCAAACACAATTTCCCAAAATTTGAATACCGATATTGCATTACTTGGAACTGAAAGCATGTTGTGAAGAAAGAAAAAAAAAGGTGCTCTTGCAATATTGGCCACACTACATGCATTCTTCTTTGCTCTCAACGGCTTATGGGTTTGTGAACCATATATTCATTTTATTCTTCTGAACTTGAAAACAAATTTAGCCCTCTATTAAGCAAGGACCTTGGGGCATGCCCCTGTATAAAAGGAGAACAATCGTTAAAGGCTTCGAGTTTAAAGAATTATTACAGTTAAAGAAAACTAAAATACCCTAGACAGGTATGCATCCATGTACAAGGCAGTTTAGGCTATAGTTTTCTCCACAGATGCTTCGAAACCAGTCTATGTCCAGTAGAAACCTATTCTACTTCCTGTCCTTTACAAGTGTCATCAAAACTGAAGTCCATATTTGCCACATAAGAAAAAAAAAAGCTTAAATTTATCAATTTATTTCAAGCTCATTAAGCAGCCGATACTCATGAACTTTTGTCTCCAGCAAACTTCATACAAGAACACACAAGAAATCTCCATCAATTTTATGGATATGTAGTAAGCCAACAGGCTTTGGCTTTATCAAGGGTAACTTTTCCATGTGTGAGAAATCTTTTTATTTGTGGAAGGTAGGTCTCCAGCAAACTTCATACAAGAAATCTCCATCGACCACTTTTTGGCACCAGAGCCTTGTGAGAACATTGGAAGCCACGGAATGTTGTGAAATCGCTGTCAGAGAGTGGTACTGAACTCCTCTCATGTGACCTTGTGAATGAAGGGAGAGCATTTCAACCAATCAACTACAACCAGTTTCCCAAATGTTAAATTTATTTATTTGATTGATTTGCTTTGTTCATTTGATACTTGACGTTTTACGCTGTACTCACTTATGCGACGACAGCCAGCATTACGGTGGGAGAAAAATAGGCAGGGCCCAGGGGAAACACACGGGCATCTGCAGGTTGCTGGTGGATATTTGACTGATGTTTTTTCACTTATGCCATGGTGGCCAGTTTTATGGAAGAAAGAAACTGGATGCTTCGAGTAAACCACTGGCCCTTGGCAAGTTACTGATCATCTCTCCCATATGTGACATGTCATAATAGAGGAAGGCAAGAGGTCTCCAGCAGAGTTTAAGGCCACACAAGAACCTGAACACCTATTGTCATCAGGGCTGAAAGACAGAAATCTCGAGACTTCCAAGTCAGGGAATGGTAAAGAGCCGAAAACCAGTCAAAACCTGTTGGCCATATCTTAAATGTGAAAGAACAAACCACCTTTAAACCAGCCTACATTTGTTAGTTTCAGTATACTCAGATCCTTTAAGGCCAAAACAATAAGCAAAAAACAAACACAATATGACTAACATAACATTTTTTTATTTCATCACAGACAGCGTGTGATATACAATTTCTTGTATAGTTAACAGTTACAGTGTGACAACGACGACTTTTGAACAATGTCCATACCTTACAGTGGGAAATGCACTAGATGAGCAACAGTGCATTTTGAATGAATTTGTGTTTTTTTTTTTAAATACTTTTCACACCTTCCAACCTAGTTTTGTTTAACAAATGTGTTTTTAGATCAACTTGCAGTACTATCATCTATGCTTCACTGTCAATCTGAGATCTTTTTGATAATACAACCCTAATGCTGAGTTATTTGTGATGGTACCACACACGGAGACACCTGGGCATGTAACTAGCACTCAACAAGACACCATGTCCCTTCACTCACTGACATCTAATTATGTACATGACACTCTATAAGATACATGTATGTGATTTCACCTACTGATATCTTACCATGCACACGAAACTCAACAAGACACTATGTATTCTCACTCATTGACATCTGATTATGTAACTGACACTTTGTTAGACACCCAGAAGTCTCACTGACATTTGATCATTGCACATGACACTATACAAAACACCATGTGTCTTCACTCACTGACACCTGATCATGTACCTGACACTCTAGAAGACACCCTCTGCTTCAGCCTCTGGGTTGCCCAGAACTAAGTTACATATACACGTACACCTTCCATTTCAGTGAGAGGTCTATGGCAGAATTCAAATCTCTTCACCAATATCCAGTCATTTCACGGCAAGTTTGAGTTGTTTACAAGAGGGTATATCTACAGCAAAGGGTATATCCACAATGCCACATGGTTGCTTTAATATACACTTAGGTACTTCTTTTTAATACTGTTGTCTTGCGCCATAAGATTTTTTTGAAGGTAGCCTGTTTTATATGTGGAGGACAGTTTCAGAGTTCCAAGTGTAATCATCACCTGGCCAACTCTTCCAACATGGAGTTTATGTCATACTGGTGGAAGGCAGGTGGTCTCCAACAAAATTCATGCTGAACCACACTATAAACAGGCGAGAAGGTGGAGCTACCTGTCTCTACAAATTTTTAACACAACTACTGTCTACTGACACTTTGTATAACCAACAACCAGAGAGTACAAGCATGTACTTTCCAGTGATCTATCAAACTGTCCCATTGGGCCACAGTGTGAATCTTGGAGGAAATCAGTGCTATTGTGTATGAATGGTATAACATGCTGAAGGTAATAAAAATTTATAGTACAATATTCCAGTCCTTCATCCTTTTTATACAGATTTAAAGACAGAACTATGTACAGTCTAAAAAGAGTAACAAAAAATTATCTTAACACTGACACCAATTTTACAATTTTTTTTAAACCTGCTAAAACTTTAATTCATTATGTACATACTGTTGAAACGTACCCAAAATAACCTGCCAGTCATCCTGCATTCAAACTGTCTTGCAATTCAGCAGAAAAATGCACATAAAATGCATGAAACTATCTTCTGCTGTAACAAATACGGTAAAAAGGTAAATGCTAAAGTGACAAAGGTCTGATTGTGTATCAGGTGGTGAATTCGTCTAACCCAGAACAATGCTCCCTCACTCCCACCCTCTATATCCTGACTGATGTCGTTCACTTCAATCAGTCACCAGTCTCTGACATGGCTTTATAATACTGTATTTAACCTGAAGTTCAGAATGTAAAACCGCACGTCCAGCAGTACATAACAGGCTAAAAATGATACCTTTTGATGCCAACGCTGAAGTTTAAGGCGTATGAATCAATAACAAAGGTGTGATTTCCAAAAAGCTAAACTCTGGGCAAGAGGAGAAATATCTGGGCGTCTCTAGTGCTTGTTAACATACATGGATGGGTGTCACCTCTAAATTTTAACGACTTTCGATTTTATTATAGGACATTACATGTGAACAGGATGTTAAACGTCATAGCCTTATTTCCTGCGTTTTTTGGTCGTTGTTCCTCCACCTGGTGGTTGTGTTGACGATCTCTTTTTCTCTTGACCTTTTTCCAGAAATAATCTGAAAGTGACACATGTTAAGGAAAGCAATGTTGTGATTTATCCGTAACAGTTCACATTTTCTAAGCTGGCAGGATGTTATTGAGGAGAGACTAGGTTGATGACCAGAGGATTTTCAATTTACAGAAACTTTACACCTTCGTTCAAAGTCTATTATTTAAAACCATACTCAAGAATTTTTCATTCATATGACGGACACCACAACAGAGCCATGCACAAAGTAGATCCTCGGCAGTCACACTTCAGTAAAATTTCGTGCATTTTAAACGAATCTCTGTGACACATGAAACTTTACACGTACATGGACTAGAGAACCATTACAAGATGAAAAATGAGAAAAATGCAAATAAAAACTTGAACCTGGTCTGTTGCCCGAGTTCACAGCGTAAGTTAATGCATTGCTATTGCACTTATGACCCGTGTTGATTCACTGATCATCATTATGCTCTGGTTTTATTCTGATACTACATATCACTTTCTGGACTGACTACAGCACAACAAAAAGGATATTCATCCATGAGGACTTCCTGTTTCAGGATGCCTGTTAAGAGGAACTCTGAGGAGACAACAGTGATGCCGGCCTCCAGGGCATTCCGACATGCCCACTTGTCTCCCTCACAGGATATCACCACAACCTGCTCCCCTGGCTTGCTTGGCATCTTGGCTAGATACTGGAGTGAGACATGCAGGAAAATCAAGGCAAAAACAACATTTACTACATGAATGATCTAACAGAGACCATTAAAGCAAACGGTCACACTGTAAAATCCCGTCAATACATGTATACACCCTAAAGAGCCTAGTAACACATCGTCCAAGACTAAGTTGCTAATTTTTTTCTGAGACGTATACTGACTTCAGAAAGGTGTTTTGTAGTCTGTTTTGGAAAGTAGGATGACATCCTACTGGGAACACATCATTGTCAACACCAAAATTATTATTTAATGACATTTATTTCCATCTGAAGATGCCAATCCATGAGCTAAATCCCACTTCATTTACAGTAAGTCTCTCAAAAACCCTGGTAACTCTGCCAAATGGTTTTCATCTCCTCTCTTTAAGAAATCAAATTCTTTAACGACATGAACGGCATGATTTATTTACTTATTTATTTGATTGGTGTTTTACGCCGTACTTAAGAATATTTCACTTATATGACGGCGGCCAGCATTATGGTGGGAGGAAAAAGTCTGAGGGAAACCCACGACCATGCTACTTGGTGCTGTGTTTTTCAGCACATTGAAAAACAAACAACTTTCTCTTAACTGACTGAAGAGGGAACCTGGCAGGAAATTGATTGCATCCTGGAGGAAACTGGACAGAATGTGGAGGAAGCTGATCATGGCCTGGAGGAACTGAGCAGATTCTACAGGAAACTGTGAACAGCCCTGCAGAGACTACTGTCAGAACCAAACCAGGTGCTTGACAAACCCTAATTCAGGAGAAAAAGACTGCTGGAACTAAAGAAGTAATCATCTTAACAGTTACAGCCTCCTATACTACATTCAGCTAAAACAGTACCATAGTATGTGTACTTTTGTATTTAAAAAATCATGTACATTTTCATGAAGTTTATTTAAATGTATCAAAAGGAATGACAGCGTAATCTTATCTCACCTTCGCACCAGAACACTGAATGATATCTGTGAAGCAGAAAAGCGCAAACATTTATTATCATGAAGATAACAAAGTCTGCAAGTTACTTTTAAATATGCTAGCTGGACTTAAAAATAAAAACGGCTCACACATACACATCTGTGATATACATTCAACAGACATTTAATTGAGCTTCACAAATTATACAGCTAACTAGGGTGAACTACATTGCAAACATTGCACAGTGAAGGTTGACTACTATAAATATTGTTGGAGTGAGAGGTGGAAATAACCTAAGTGAGTTATTTCCTTTCACAATAGCAGTATGTATTCCAATTCACTGTGCTATGTTCTATTAATTATTTATATCTTGACAATATCAAGATTTTGTATATTTGAACAAATTAAACAACGTCTCTAGATGATAGCTTTCTACCCGTCTTTTAAGGTACCGAAATTGAATATTTTTCTTTAACTGGAGTAATTAAAACTGCCTGTATCCTGTATATATGAATATATGAACTCAAGCTGGTCCTTTAATTGTATGATATTACTAATTGATATCAGGTGCGAAATGCAGTTGTCGTTATTTTAAGCTTCCACACACAAACAGTGTTGAGGTGTGTGAAGACATGCAGAGAAGTATACAACCAAGATTTATTTATTTATTTATTTATTTGATTGGTGTTTTACACTGTAGTCCAGAATATTTCACTTATACGACGGTGGCCAGCATTATGAGGGGAGGAAACCAGGCAGAGCCCGGGGGAAACCCACGACCGTCAGCAGGTTGCTGGCAGACCTACCCACGTATGGCCGGAGAGGAAGCCAGCATGAGCTGGCATTGAACTCGCAGCGAACACCTTGGTGGGAGGCTTCGGGTCATTGTGCTGCGATAGCACGCTAACCGACTAAGCCACGGAGGCCCCTTACAACCAAGATAATCTATATTAAAATTCTATGCAGTTACATGGTACTGACATCCCCTTCAACAGCATTTCTGTCATGAATCATGATACACTGTTTATGTCATAACTGATTAGGGAAATTGTGGCTATCAGCCTCAGTCAGTGAAAAGGCATGTAAGAAATGAGGAAGCTGAAAGCTTGGGGAAACAGCACAAAAACACAACAACATACAAACAAAATACAGTTCAGACAGTCTGAAAATAAACAGGGTTTCCAGTTAACACCAACAGTTATTAACTTTAAAACTCTGGCATTTCTGATAATGGTTAATCTAAAGGAAAACCCTTCAATAGTGACAAGCTACGAGTCAAATAAAATTTGCTGTGAAAATCAATGCCGGTAAATCAGAAAATATAGAAACTCGCTAGCCCGGATGATGGAATTTTAGCTTTTACAATTACTGGTATCTTAAAAGAAAAGAACACATTTATACAACCTATACCTTAAAAGAAAGAGCTTTACTTATGGTTAAATTTATTATTTAAAAGTTAAACATCCAAGACTGAGAAGCCTTTTTTGGCCGCCATTTTAACAGATTGCTTATGTTATCGTGCTTAGCTTTGCAAAGAAGTTCTTCTGTCTTTGAAGGTAAAAAAAAGTGAGGCTAAGAGCAGTAGTTCGATCGACCACGCATCAAGCTCAAGTGAGTGGGAGCCAGGATTTCTGACTTTGACAGGGGCAATCTGTGAAAGGACAGGTTGCGCTCTACACCTTCAGGATATCACAATTCAGACACATTTTGACAGCCTACAGCCACACATGTAGGCATGATGTGGCCCTCTAGTACATCTCAAACTCTTCCTTTTTAGAGTTGGCTTTAACAGAACTTAAAATCCCCAATTATCGCAATGTACGAACATATTTAGCTGAGATTGGAATGCACGTTAATTAAATGGTAGGAGTAAAACCTCAAGCACAGTGAAGTCACAATGAATATTCAAGAGGAGGAAAGGAGGATTTTCATTGGACAAGCCTAAAACATGGCAGGACTTTACATGTGCTCCGAATAGGTGGGTTTTGTAAAAAATGACGATGCTCAAAAAAGTTTGTCTTTTACGAAACTGTTAAAAAACGTAAAAAAAATATTATTCCACACAGTTTGTATAGCTCTTTCATTTAAGGCGTAGGTTGTATAAATGTGTTCTTTTCTTTTAAACTGGACAGGCTACAGATTTAGAGAGATTAAGTACACTTCTATGTTATGTATCAATGACGATCGGTTGTCACTTGTTCCAAGGCCATTAGCACCGACTGGGTCTCAAACGGCTTCAAGTCCTGTCTGGTAACACATATTTTAGCCGTGAACAAAATAAAACATGCTTTTAAAACGAATGATTACGTCAGGCCAAAAAAATGTTGTAAGCCATCTATCAAAGTTCACATGATTAGAAAAGAAATATGGAGATGAAGTTGCATACTAAGCTGTGTCTTTGTGCATTGAATTTAACTGAAGCTGTTAGCGCCAAGTGGAGTCAGGAGGAACGAAGCAGCCACAAAGCATGTGCCCACTGTCAGTCTCTCTACAGTAAAGTATAAAAATAGAACGATCGGGAACCATAGAAGAAGGTTAAGTTTATTCTCAAGGATTAGTAGAGATTAAAAAAGCTTACTGTTTGATTTTACATGTCCCTTCGATGTCAAAAAAGCCTTCTCAAGTCAAAATTCAACGCAGTTGGTCATGGAGCATTCTGTTCAAGGGAAATAACTCATATCGCGCACAAACTGCTTCGGGATTTTAAAGATGTTCAAATTGAATTTATGTAAATTGAATTTTGAATATTTCTTTACAAAAAGAACATAAATTGAGTAAATATAGCCGTGTATTAAGTGTCACTCTAGGTACCTTTGAGCCATCCCCTCCCTACCCTTATACGAACAAACGCCCCCCCTCACCTCTCATCTGTGGAGGGTCAGGTCTGACAGACTTGGTCACGTGGATCTTGAAGTTGGAGAACAGAGAAGCTTCGCTGGAGCAATCCGTTCAAGGGAAATAACTCATATCGCACACAAATTGCTCCAGAATTTTGGAAACGTTCAAATTGAATTTATGTAAAATTTTGAACATTTCTTTACAAAAACAACACAAACTGAGTAAATATAACCATGTATTGAGTGTTGCTCTAGGTACCTTTGAACCATCCCCTCCCTACCCTTATAAGCCCAAACGCCCCCCTCACCTCTCATCTGCAGAGGGTCAGGTCTGACAGACTTGGTCACGTGGATCTTGAAGCTGGACAACAGAGGAGCTTCGCTGGCTTTCTGTATGGAGCTGCGCAGACAGAATTTGTACAGCTTCTCACTGGTCTTGTCCTCTATTATGTAAGGGTTCGGATCTGTAACCAAATCAGAAAACTGATGCACACGGGTTTAAGTGATGTGCTGAGTTACCACAACATGACCGACATACTTCTGCGCCCCTTTAATTTTCACTGACACATCCAAAAATAATTTTTCTTATCTCTCCCATAACATTTTGCTTACCGATAAAAACACCAGCATCCTTACAGCGATCAAGCCATTGTGGTAGAACAATAGGCACACCTCTGGCCAGGCAGCACAGAAACTTTACTGTCCTCCGTACCTGCCAGAAAAAATAAAAAGCAGGATACCATTGCTCCAGGTGCGAGAGGGAAATAGATCAGGGAAAAGCAAATAACAGGAATATTTGAATTATTTTCTTGCAGCCTGTGTTACCCATAGTAACTGCATTATACAAGGGAAATTAGTATCAAGGCAACGTATGTAGCACAAATGTACAGTCCATGTAGGCTGTCAATTATCCTTATATGTCTGCAGTGTAACCGTAGTGCTCATGCCACAGTGTTTACCTTAAAGTAAAAGACAGCTCATGACTGAGACACTGTTCATTAAAAAGATAATATCTATTTATGATTTATGAAGCATTATGATGGGAGGAAACCGAGCAGAGCTAGGGAAACTTTCTATGAAAGACAATCCTCTGCTTGTGATATTCTTGGTGGTTTTCTCTAATTCTTGGTTTGGAATAACAAAATACATGTTCTACCACCATTCATGCTTTTAATTGTTCTTTGCCAGACTGAGAGAATATAAATGTTCTTGAAATTCATCTGGAATGCTGTAAATTTTTTTTTTTTTTTTTTTTTTTTTGCAGTAGCCCCCAATTCACACCATTCCACACTGCTGCTTTTTTGACACATCAATCAGACGGCTGCTTGACACATCAGCCACAAAGCAATCCTTACCTTGTCAGTGACAAGATGTGTGCAGTCATACACAGAGCTGAAGAGCTCTCCCCCTAAGTCCTTTGTGATCTGAAATAATAAGTCAAAGAACTGATAAATACACCGTAAAGCTCTCTAGTCGTTTCCGTCAAATCTGGTCGAGAATCAAGCAAATCAGTTCTTGGTACATGTGCATGACCCTATCTGGGTTTGAACCCATGCTGTGCAGATATAAGCAGCCTGTTAAACCATGGTTTTCAGAAGTCCACATGGCAGGCTCTCACCCGAAGCAGAAAGAAAGAATTTGTAAAAATTTGCTCTCAATTTTATCAGGGCAAAAAATAATGTTTTTACATCTTCTGCTTGGAAACTTTCAAAATAGCCAAAAAGAAAAATTTCAGATTTTCATTTGAGCAATTCAAATGTGCGACTAACCTCTTATAATATACCTGTGTACATACCTTTTGCCCATGCTCATCCACCACTCCAGTGAAGGCCACCTTAGGTTTGAAGGTCATGGACTTGCGCCGAGAGCTCCGGGGACTGGCAATATCTGCTGCTGCGTCATCGGGACTGGAGGTTACTGATGACGATGAGGATAACTTCTGATGTTTGGCCCTAGTGGGGGTAGACTGTTTTGGGAAAAAAAACAGTACTGAAGATTGACGGAGCTTTTACTTATTTCAACTGGGTTAAACATTACACTTGGAGAATTTCATTTCTCACACACAGCCTTCCACCACTGTCCCACTCCCTATAATAGAATACCAGTGTGTTTACTGAAGACAAGGGGAGAGGTACTAGACAACATACATAAGATTTATGCCTGATGGTCATATTAGTCAGCGACGTAAAACCCAAGCATACATACACAGACACACAGATACATACATACATACAAGTCTGAACATATATTTCATTATTAATAAGATTTGCACCTGAGACATCCTTTACTACATCTTTGTGCAACTAACCCCAGAGCATCACAGAGGAAAATAATTTCTGGGTCTTACCTTAACTGTTGATCTGTGTCCCTTTCTGCTGGGTGTTTCACCATCCCCAACAGATCCTCCAGCTGAAGTAGCATCAATGCCTTCTGTTGAGCTCAGCCTCTGTTTGGATTGACTGCTGGGCTCTGGTGGGGGTTGAGTAGGAGGACCCATACTTGTAGACTCTGCATCTGTAGCCATTTCATGCCCTTGTCTTGAAGTCATCGTCCTCTCTACTGATGGCTCATCTGAGTTTTCATCTACAGTTGCCTCAGATTTTAACATCGCCTCACTTTTTCTGGACCTCCTCGATCTGCTAACTTGGGTGGGATGGGTGGGCTGGGAAGACTGGGCGGGTTCTGCAGACTGGGCGCTCGCCCGTCCTGGTCTACCTGTCTTCACAAGTGTGGCCTCCTCAGTCATTGCATCTGTTTCCTTATTTCCCCCTGTGGAGCCCTTGCCTTTGCCTTTCTTCCCCTTGGGCTGCGACAACTCGGACTCACTCTCCACACTGGAATCTTGCGGTCTCCCCTTCCTGCCACGACGAGTTGTAACCTTGCTGTCAATAACCAGCTCCTCTTTTGCACCTACATCCTTCGATCCATGGGCCTCTGCCTTTGAACCTCGCCTCCTCCTACCCAAGGACCTCACCTGAGAATCAGGAACCTTCTCATCCACCTCTACACCTGCGTCCTCTGATCCCTCCTCCGCCTTCACACCTCGTCCCCTCCTACCCAAGGACCTCACCTGAGAATCACTAACCTTCTCATCCACCTCTACACCTGCGTCCTCTGATCCCTCCTCCGCCTTCACACCTCGTCCCCTCCTACCTGCAGTCTTCACCTGAGAGGAAGGCACCTTGTCATCTTTCCCTGCACCTGCATCCTCTGATCCTGAAGCCTCCAGCTTTGCCCCTCGCCCCCTCCTAAGAGAAGTCTTCACCTGAGGACTGGGCTCATTGTCTTCTTTCCCTACAACTGCATCCTCTGATCCCTCCAGCGCCTTCACACCTCGTGCCCTCCTACCTGAAGTCCTCACCTCACGACCAGGCACGCTCGGCTTAGACCGTCCTCTTCTATCCCTGGAGGCTTCAGGCACCTTGAACACTTCTGTCTCATTACTCATGTCAGCAGTTCTACCCAGCGCCTTCACACCTCGTGCCCTCCTACCTGAAGTCCTCACCTCACGACCAGGCACGCTCGGCTTAGACCGTCCTCTTCTATCCCTGGAGGCTTCAGGCACCTTGAACACTTCTGTCTCATTACTCATGTCAGCAGTTCTACCAGTGCTAGTTGTATGGTCATTCTGATCACCTTTCACACCAGTCTTAGCACTAACAAGGGTGCCAGGGGGTTTCTTGCCTCTGCCTCTCCTGACAGGTGGGTGGAAATCCTCATCGCCAACCTCATCGTTCATACCTGGGGTCTCACCTGTGTTACCTGAGCTTTCCGTTAGAGTGGTGCAGTTCACATCACCTGTACCACGAGTGCTTCGCCTGCTCCTCTGAGTGCTTTTGGCTTGCTCTACTTTTCTCCGTGTGGCTGGCTTTTCTTTATTACTACCTGTAAAATCATCATCTTCCCCACTGTCCTTTGCAACAGATTCTGATTTCGCATTATGATTATTACTAACAGGTGCCTGTTCTTCACTTTGAGCAGGCTGTACCTGAACACTGCCTGCATCTGGTGCTTGCTCCTCACTTTGACCAGGTTGTACCTGAACACTGCCTGCATCTGGTGCTTGCTCCTCACTTTGACCAGGTTGTACCTGAACACTGCCTGCATCTGGTGCTTGCTCCTCACTTTGAGCAGGCTGTACCTGAACACTGCCTGCGTCTGGTGCTTGCTCCTCACTTTGACCAGGTTGTACCTGAACACTGCCTGCATCTGGTGCTTGCTCCTCACTTTGACCAGGTTGTACCTGAACACTGCCTGCATCTGGTGCTTGCTCCTCACTTTGAGCAGGCTGTACCTGAACACTGCCTGCGTCTGGTGCTTGCTCCTCACTTTGAGCAGGTTGCACTTCCGTACTGCCTGCACCGGGTGCTTGCTGCTGAGTTTCTACTTCCTGTGTAACGTTACTCACTCTCTTGGAACGTCTACCGCACCGCTTAGGAGGTGGGTCTGGCTCCATGTTGTTACTAGAATCTTCTGAGACACCTTGCTCATTTACAACTTCTGCAATAAAAACATAGGCTACCGAAGAACTCAATGTGAAATAAAAATCATCTGAAATCCACTGTGAGACATGACAATTTTGCTTTCTGTTGGAACTACATCTCCTAGAATGTGGAGCAGAATTTAGCGCAAAATTCTTCCCTGATCTAAAGCTCCGTGTAACTACGTAAGTCAGGTTGAGTGCTCAACGCCATCTTCAGAACCACCTACATGATGATGGTCACTTTCATGGCTGGAGGAATACAAGAGTGCCTAATGCATAAATCAACAACAAAACTTCCTGTGTGGGCACTACTCAATGCATATGCCATACTGGTAGAAGGCAAGTGACCTATATACACAACATCTATATATACAGTAATGGCTTTATTTATTAAGAGTTAATAAGTAAAAAATAAATACAATTTTCTCTTCCCTGTAGTCATCTACCAATAATGCAAATGGACAGTGATTGGCATAATGATATTTCTGTTCCAACCAAATGTATTTTCCTATTCAAAACTATCATGACTGCCAAAGTTAGGGGTTCCAGAGACATCTTTTGTTTAATATTTAACTTCTGTACCTTTAGTGTGCATCTTACCCACACTCTCCTCAGTGAGAACACCAGCACCTGTACTCTTCCTTGTCTTCATTCCTCTTCCAGGCTTAGCTGGTTTGGGTGCAGATTTACCTCCATTCCCTCTTCTGCTTGACTGTTTGGGCTGAGTTATTACAGCTTCCACCTCTGACATCTTGGCCACGTCAACACTTTTATTTTCCGAGGGTGCTTGACTTTCAATGTCCGCAGAATATGATTTTTTTTCCTGTGATGATTCACTTGAGGACTGTGACCGAAAACATGACAAAAATATGCAAGGATGCGACATTTATGGTTAACAAATGAACGTGCCCTCCTATTGCTTTCGCAAACTTGGATTTAGGTGATTTGTAATCGGTTACACAAAATCCTTTGCCATAAATTTTAAACGATGATAAGGAAAAACAAGAGGAGAATCTCTGTCGGTCGTGTGGTAGTATTTCTTTGGTGTTCATTGTATTTGCGTGTTGGGCAGATGCAGGTCCGCCAGCATGTGGTGAGTGAAAACAGCTGATGGGCTAGCGTGCTGTCACCAGCACTAACAAAAGTCCCTTCTTATGCAGTGCTGGTACCTTGCTAAGAGAATAAATATACACTGACAAGGTACGAGGCTGTCTGGTGAGATGCTTTTGCCTTGAAGATGGAGGCCTGCCGCTACAGCTGTAGTGGTAGGCCTTTCTGGGCTCGGACACAAACAAGTGAAGAAACCTGTCCGTTGGAAACATGCAAATATCACAGACAAGCTCATGTTGTGGAGGAAGGTGTCTGAGAACGAGGCCGAGAAGGTTAGGGAAATTCTTCTAGTCCTGGAAATTTGCCTGTCAATCGCCGCTGCTAAAGGCATGGTAGAAAGGGGGTTCAGTCTGAGACACCGACAGATTTAAGGGGGCTCAGCTTGAGACACTGACAGAGTAAGGGGGCTCAGCTTAAGACACTGACAGATTTAAGGGGGCTCAGTCTGAGACACTGACAGATTTAAAGGGGCTCAGCTTGAGACACTGACAGATTTAAGGAGGCTCAGTCTGAGACACTGACATTTAAGGGGGCTCAACTTGAGACACTAACAGATTTAAGGGGGCTCAGTCTGAGACACTGACAGATTTAAGGGGGCTCAGTCTGAGACACTGACAGATTTAAGAACAGGTTTGACAAATCAAACATGTTTATGTTGCTGTTTAGCGTTCCCCTTCTTGAACCAAAACTACTGGCAGTGGAATGGCAGTAATGCTGTGAGATTTTCGTTGTGTTACATAATTTCTTGGTTTTTATACTTACTTTGTACTTTATATTTGAAAAATACAAACTTAATTTTTTCATTCACATTTATGAATCTCTGAAAGTACATTTATACAAAGGAAACCTTCAGGTTACCCGACATGTTACCTCAGCTTTCCATAATTGCAATCTGCACAACTGGAAGCAGGTTACCATACCATTTTACCTTAAATCTGCAAAACCTTTCTTAGGTTCCTGTAAAAATATTTTGTAGCACCCATGAATATGGCCTACTGAAACAAACAGATCCCTGTCATCAAGGGAGGTAAGTCCTTCCAAAAGGTAGTAACCTATGTCTGCAAATGCAGAATACACATCTTACAGATGGAGGAATTTTTCACTCATTCAACAGTGGTAGGTTTATTCCTGAATGTGGAATACACCACAATATCTGCAGTACACCATCTTGGATGTGACCTGATGTGGGTGTTGAACCACCACCCTCTGGCACAGAGCACAGCATCTTAACCACCAGGGTACAGTACTTGGTATGATCAAAAGAGCTTCATCACTTACCACACCAACAAACGCCACCTTCTTGGGTGAGGGGGTCTTATTTTTCGTCGGGCTGGCCAGTGCTGGTTTGAGTGGGGTTCTGGCAGGAGGTGGGGTCCGGGTGGGGAGAGGGATGGCAGAGGGGGTGTTGTCTTCAGATTCACAGCTATCAGGAACAACCTTATGAAGAAATCATGTGACATTTACTGACAACCAAGTTTTCTAATGGAATATTTATTTGCTTATTTATTTGATTGGAATAAATGAATGATTATGATTTAGTGACACATCGGCAATATCTCAGCCATATCGAGGCGAGTTATTTGATTGGTGTTCTACACCGTACTCACTTATACAAGAACAGCCTGGAGGGAGGAAACCGGGTAGAGCAGGGGGGAAACCCATCATCACTGCTAGCAGACCTCTACTGGAATATGACTAATTTTTATTTTGCCACAATAACTAAAAATTTACTAAGCTATTCCATGACCTATCATTTACTAAATAGATTGTAAACAACTTCCTCAAAAATTTTTCACTCATATAGTGCCAATGAGTTTTATGGGTGGGGGAAACCAGTGAACCTCGGGTAAACCACCTATCTTTGGCAAGTTACTGATAAATTATCCAGCATATGATGTACAGATATGCACACTGCATTGGTTGAAGATTACTAGTGGTCCTCAAAATACCGGTACTTCAGACTCTGCCTCAAGAGTACTGCCAATCGCTTACTGTCTCAAGGACCCAGAAACCGTTAGAGCTCAGGTTTGTACAAATTTCCTGAAGAGGGATGGATTGGAATCATCACTTAATATATACCAGAGACCGAAAGGCACACACATTAGCCACGGCCACCAACACGTACATCTAGACCTTTTCAGGAAGACTATGTACTTGGTAATATTGAGTACTCATACTGACTACCTTTACACTCATGATTCATCAGTCTCAGGAATTCTCGAACCAGTTTATGCCAGTAAGAAATTCAAATAGGAGGCTGGAATATATCAGGAAAGCTTTTTGTCTCCACGCAACTGGGGAGGCAGGGAATGAAGTGCAATTTTAGACATCCTCTTTTTACTCTTCATCCATCTGAGCCATAAATATATTGGATGACATAATGCTATTATTAAAGTTTCTACACATTTTAAGGAAAACAACTGAAGACTTGTATGCCCACCTCATCTGAGACTGCCTCTGATTCACTGCAAATACCTAGAGCTGGTTTCCGATCTGTCACAAAAAATACAGACAATATCATCATTATTTTGATTATGCCCATCACTCCCTTATAATGCAATCAATTTAAAGAATTTTTATTCACTTATTTATTTCACTGTTGATTATTGCCATGCTCCACAAAAATTTCATTTACAAGATGTTTTTTGGAATAAAGACACTTTAGTGTATAACCTATTGACGTTTAATGAAAGAAAACGGAAAACTGAACAACAGACACACCAGGGTTATATTATTATTAAAACAATGGCCACAAAAACAACGAAATCCATGGGCAAAGAAATTCACATCTAGAGGTCGGATTTGGATATCTTACTACTCCACAGTTTGGGACTAGGAGGAGACATTTTTGCACTTAATATGTAATAGAACTTAATAGTTTTTTACCTATCTCTAATAACAATGGTACCAGTAAGCAGGTATTTCAAATACAGGTAACTCCAGATTATTTCCCCCAAGAATTATTTACCTGAAACCTACACAAGACAATAAAGAGTCCTCCTGTTCACTCAAATACAACAATACCTGTTTTGACAGAACTCACATCCACTTCCTCCTCTTCCACAAAAACTTGCGTGACATCATCTTCAATGGTCACATCATGTTTACCTTTCTCGGTGCCTGTCATTCCATCATCATGACAATCACCTTCCTCAATAACCTGTGTTGTGCCATCATTCATAAGCACTGTGGCATCTTCCTGTGGACACGCTTTAGTTTTCGCACTTTTACTTTCAGTTTCTACTCCTTCTTCATCATCCAATACCATAGTTTCAGCAAATTCCCCACTGGGCAGAATCATAGTCTGTTCCATGGATTTGTTGGCGAGAGACTTATTTTTGGCTGGTTTCCCTGGTGACTCCTGGCCAATAGGTACTGTCTCAAACAACTGAGTTGACCCCGAGCCATCTCCTGCCATTGGCTTTTCCACAGGGACCGTCTCAAATGCCTGGGTCGACTCCAACCCCTGCCCTCCTGTTACCTTTTCCTCTGGCGCAGTTTCCTTGTCACCCAGCGTTTTAGTCGCATCCGTTCCAACATCTTCTACATCACATGCCATTGTTGGTGCAGCAAAGAAATCCGGGTCTGCTTTCGTACTCAAATTCTCCTCTGTCCCTTCCATAGGTTGAGTTGACATCTCTAAGCACTCTAGTTCTCTAATCTTCTTTGGTGATTGCTGATGTTCAAAGTTTGTCATATCAGAGTTGGTTTCTGGTTCAAGGTCATATGCCTGAGTAGCCGCGCCGGTATCTGCCAAATTGATAGAGTCTTCTTTCGTGGATTTAGTTTTCTTTGTGGGGAGAGCTGAAGATGTCTAAAAGCAATAGATCGATACTTGATAATTAATATCTAGAACGGGGTCAGATATGTATGTGTATGTCAGGATTGTAAAGATGCACTGATTATTCACAAGTAAAACAACATATAACTGCACAAATAAAGACCAACTCTTTACAGAAGTGATAATAACTGTGAACCATTGTCCCAATGACTAGTGGGCTAGTGCGGCATACTGATACAGGAGCCTCTCACCAAAGTGGTCTCGTTCCTTCAAGTTGATATGCCCAATTATTATATATAACACCGGTCAACTAAATAAATAATTGTGACCCAATTTATTGTTACAAAGCAGTAAGGAACTACATCATACCACAAAGACGAAGAAAAAAGGTCAGGGAGTTTCACTTCACTTCACTTTAACGCACACTTCACATCATACCAGGCACTGAATGATTCAAAGAACAGATGATCAAGATCACTAGATCTTCACCCCTACGAGAACTTGATCAAGATCACTAGATCTTCACCCCTACAAGAACTTGATCAAGATCACTAGATCTTCACCCCTATGAGAACTTGCTGGAATGCAGCTCCTAGGCAACTCACTATGATTTGTGTCAGGACGCAAAATAAAAGAAACACTCCCATATACAGCATATGGAACGACAACAAACACCATGCATGCGTGTTATGCAACAGTTCATAAGGTCTAGCTGCAGGGTTCCCATCTCTGAAAGCAAATGATTTTCAATGATCTAATATTCTACATAACTTTCCACCACTTTCCAGATCGCTCATGTGGTATATACAGAGATTAATGCTATTTTTACACTTATCTGTTCATTTCACATATACTGCAATATGATATATAACACTGCAAAATAAAGTTCTTACCAAATGGCCTCTTTCTCAAGGACTTTCTAGGCCTTTAAAACATTTCAACATATATCAAGCCATTTCAAGGTTTTTAAGAAAAGGTCACAACAATGTCATAGCTGCCTCTATGTGTAACAATCTGAGGTGGAATACAGTTACGTACATATGCCCCTTCATCAAAAGTGACATCATACGCGAGGGTGAATCCGTCCGCACTGGTGTCCCCTTCCTCGGTGTCATCTTCGCCTGCCCCATACATCTGGGTGGGTGCTCCTAGCAGAGAGGAGTTAGACTTATCCCGGTCATCATCGTCTACAAAATAACAACAAATCAGTAATATGAGAAAGTGGTCAGCACAGCTGTGACAATGAAATCTTAACAGCACGTAAAACTAGCTATTTATACAGATATGACAGATACATATCCGTCTCTTTATTTGTAATTCAGGAATAAGGGACAAAATACTATGATAAAATAGTCCATCAATGAATTACCTCCTTTGTAACATGATGCCTAGTAAGTTTGAATAAACACAAATTAGTTTTTTGGACTTAGAGCCACGAGGAGTTGAACCTCATCATGCGATGGTAACAGTCATTTTCTGGCAAGAAAATTACGAAAAATCAGGAAACTGAAAGTCAAGAGATCTTTGATGAAGGCGTTTTCAACTCCCATGGACAGTCCGGAATGATTTCAGCTTAACATCTTGTTCAAAAACTTTTTAAAAACATGATGGAAGTCAAAATTATGGGTGGAGAAAACCACAGCATGGGGAGTAAATCATCAACCTTTGCCAGGTACCTGTCAAACCTCCTGTCATAAACACAAAGGCACCAGGCAGCGAAGAAATTCCCTCGCCGAAAAAAAGGCTTGCACATAAAAAATTTAGCAAATCAAAGCTTTGGCCACTCTTGTTCAAACATTCCCACTGGTTTAACATGTTTCCTGCCTGCGTAAAAGGCGTGAAGGATTTCCGTAATTCTTGAACGCTTTCGCTCACAACACAGAATTCTAAACATCATTCATGCATTGAAAGATGTCAGGAAAATATATTATAATCCTCAAATACCGCTAGTCTCCATCTTCCCTCCAGTAACTTTTTAAACAGCCTGACCCGGTTGTGATCATATAGCAAATATCAACACCCTGTTATTAAATTCTGACAAAAGCCTTGTTTAACTTCATCTTAATCATAAAACCTAATACACTTTGCTGACACTTTACACCAAAATCATGACTGAACATCACAATATTTCAAACTCAAAAAAGAATGTCTTTTGAAAAGGAAAAAAACACCACGTATCATAATGTTACAGATTAGAGGCACACTTGTCATGAGAAGTAGCTGAGTGAAGACAAGTGTACCTCGCACATCACTATCTACGGCATGCGCCCGAGTTGAGGCAGCCAGTAACGTAACCTTAGTCTGCAAAGTATCTTCTTCAACAACAAACATGAAATTTGTTTCATTTTTCAAGAACATATGTTCCATGTTACTGATTAATGCTGGCAAAAACACCATCAATCTGAAATCTATCATCACACCTCTTATGCAAAATGCTTACCTGCCAGTGTTCTAGATAAGCACATGCTTATAAGCATATTCATCAGTAGCTATAAAACTTATCGCCTTACGGACGTAATAGGGTGACTCTTTCTTCACACCTGTAAAGGTCAGCTAAAATATTAGAGATATGGCTCAACCGCTGTCCGCCGTCATGAGTAATAACAAAAAATCCTCCAAATACCACAACTGTTCAGCTGACAGCTGAATCAAAATTACACAACCTGACTGTTTACTGCGGGTATCAACATCGTGATGTCTACAGTGGCATAGCACTGCCCCTTGCTTCAATATTTGGAATATGCCAACAATCAGTTAAGATGCTATGTGTACAGCCATGTGAAGCCATGCCGTATTTGAAAGGTCAAGCATATGCACTAAGCCACGGTCCATCCGTGGTTCCAGGACTTCGCCACCTCAACATTTCCGGATCAAGAGGCTTAGAATTTAGAATGGCAATGTGCACTGGGATGAAAGCGATGATAAAAAGTGAAGAGATTCTAATACAATAACACCAGCTTTGTGGAGAACACATATCATAGATGAAAACAAAACATGGCAGACCTGTGGTGATGTCAATCAACCACAGTGACAGAACAAAATCAGCATGAGAGGGTGAATTCTTCAGGAAATGAAAGTTTACCTTCCACATCACTGTCTAAGGCATATGCCTGAGTTGGGGCAGCCAGTAACATCTCCTTATTCTCCAAATCATCTTTCTCTACAACAAACAAGAAGATATTTCAGTCATTTTGTCAGAAAATATGTCCCATATTACCATTATTGATTAATGCTGATAAAAACACCTTCAATCGTCAACAGCTATGTCCGCTGGTTTGCCATGAAATGGCCTGAATCTTGAACTCAACCAGTAACTTGTTAGGCTGATGGCATGCAGCATGTTTCAGTCCTAAACAACCCTTTGTGATAAAAAAAAAAAGTCCAGAAAACTGTTGAAGTTCAAAACCAGACAAATACAGTCATAATGGCTGCAGAGACCCATAATTAGAATCTGACCTGTGACTTGTTATGGGGAAGGAATGTACCAAGTTCCATTTCAATATGAACCACTTTGGAAAAAAAAACTGTTTGGGAAAATTTGGACAAGAAGAAACGGCCACAATTTTGTCCACCTACCAAGTTTCAATACAATAAAATAAAGTGGTTTCACCAACAGCCTGGAAAACTTTTGTTATGGACTGACAAAATGCAGGCAAACATCCAGTCCCAGCCAATATTGGTTGTGACAGTAAATTTGAACAGCCTTCTTTTTAAATTCTGACGAAACCCCAAATCCTTACATACAATATTTCTTTATACTTAGTTTATGTCAGGATCAAGACAGAATATAACAAGGTTTCAAGCCTGTTTTTAAATTCTTTTCTGTGACATAAAGCATCATTATGTCATAGCTTAGAGGCACATTTGTCTGCAGAAGATGCTGCAAGAAGACAAATGGACAAGTTTACCTTCCCTGTCACTATCTACGGCATACGCCTGAGTTGGGGCAGCCAATAACATCTCCTTATCTTCTGAGTCATCTTTCTCTACAACAAAAAAACAAGAAGGTTCATTCATTTGTCAGCAGGGATTTTGATGTATATTGGCATCTGGGCCCCAGTCAATATTGGCTGTGAGAGTAAATTTGGACACCCTCTTATTAAATTCTGGTCTCAACACCATCTTTATTTCATTTTAACAAGAAATTTTAACATTTTGTTGATACTTCATGTGACAATCATCACAGAAAACACAACCATTCAGTCACAAAAGAATATATTTTAGAATGAACGAAAAGAAGATATAATGTTAACTGCAAACTTGTCAGGAGAATTAGCTGGGTGAAGACAGATTGACAAGTATACCTTCCACATCACTGTCTAAGTCATATGCCTGAGTTGGGGCAGCCAGTAATGTCTCCTTATTCTCCAAATCATCTTTTTCTACAACAAACAACAAGAAATTTCAATCATTTTGTCAAAGAGCATGTTACTGTTGTTGAATAACGGCGGCAAAAAAACCCCATCAGCCTTAAAGAGGTATCATCAACATTTTTTCAATTTAGGTGGAGAAATGCCATCAAAATACAGCATCTGCTTAAAATTATACCAGCTGAGCAAGTCAGTGGTTGGAGAAATAAGGTGCATGTATGCTTTGAAACAGACCCAGGTTCAGGATTATGTTACTTACATACTGTACCCAATCAGTACACATGCATTACACCAGAGCTTTCCCTCCTCAAATACTAAAAGTCTGAACCTTTGTTGGGCTGTCACCCTCACAGCCAAAGTATTTGCACCTGAACTTACCAGGCTCAAATATTAAAATTTGAGCCAGGTATGTTATCCTAGCAGCCAATGTATTTGCACCTGAACTTACCTTCCTCGAACACTAAAGTCTGAGCCTCTGTGGGTCGGTTATCCTCACTGTCAGACTCTGAAAACACTATTGTAGACGGCATATCTGTAAACAAGAAGATACTGTGTAACAAAGGCACACACATATTCTGTAAACCTTTCATAAAAATGCGTATCAAAAGGAAACAGAAAACACACACAAATATACACACAGTATAGTAACTCTTTGGCAGAACCCCTTGAACTACAAGAAAAGAATAACTCCACGAATCTGTAAAATAACTGTAACATGCCAAAATTGAATTAACATGTCATAACAACAGAGTGATGACATCCATCACAATTAAAAAAAGAAACACATGACATCTGATGCAAGTTTTGTTGGCCAAATTTTCACGGCTATGTACAAGTAGGATGTGTTTCCACATTAATGTGACAATTTACGTTATCTGGGATTTACAACTCCATAGCATATCACAGACTGTTTTTCCTCAATACTGGTTGTCACCACTTCGGGTTTTGAACCAGCCACCTCAGAGTCATGCACGCCTGTCCCTGTCCAGTCTGTGTTGGGCTCTGAGTTAACCACTGGACCTGATCAGAATAGCAGGATCACCCCGCACCCTCTATTTACGAGGCCTTGCTGTCAATAGGTGGTTGATGATGCTCGTATGACCTTTCTGCAATGCCTATTATTTGCTGAAGACCAATTGTCTTCCACCAATATGATGTGCATATCTGTACAACACAAATGAGGAAAATTCTATCCAAAGGTTGGTGGTTTACCACAGGTACTCTGGTTTCCGCTGCCCAATTAAACTGACCACCATGGCATGAGTGAAAAAAAATTGGTTTTATGGTTTTAATCAGAATCAAATAAATAAAGAAATCAAACTCATATATAAGAAGGGAATACACACCAGCAGGAGCTGCTCTTGTCAGGGCTGGGGTCTCAGCAATCGTCATGCTCTTCTTCTCTGAAAAAAACAAAGATTTACTCACATTTACATATCTAACACAAGAGGAGAAACTTGTGCAAAGTTTAAAGTAAAAGACAGCTCAAAACTCAAGAAACTGTTCCTTTAAAAAGGTTACTTTTGGAATGGAAAAAGTTGTTCGAATTTTTATGAATTCATTGCTGAATTAGCTTCCTTTGAAGTATGGGGTAACGAGCTGTTAACTGGGGATCTGCAGGCATCCACGCTTTCAAGCTTATGAGAGATTGACCATTCAGAGAGCTAGGAGATATCAGCTGTTTGTAATCTGTGACAATCTTCTGAGTAGACTGTCAACTTACCATGTAATAACATAGGGCCAGGACACTGTTTTAATGTTATATATTTTAATTATATCCATTACACGTGTGAATAACACTGCAAAGTATTTCCAGACCATTGTGTTGTCGCGGCACTAAGTTTCTTGATAACTTCATTTTACAAATTTACATATATACTTATTCTTCAACCATTACACTTCAGCTTACTACAGTCTTAGGTGACAACAGTGTTCTGCAGTTGGAACAACTACGTCACAGCCCAGACATAATGACTGCGTTTCATGCTAGCCGATGGACAGTTAACTGTCAATTTCCACTGTCGTAATGGCATTTAGAAAAAATACTTTACTGATAAAACATAATAGTATCCAACCTACTTGGCAAACTTAACTTTGAACATGTGTTGTCTTTCACTTTAAAGGAAAATATCAGTAACCTACGAATAAGACAAAGGCTAATTTGATGTGCCTTCATGTTTTAAAATCTGTTTCAATACATTTTTCACAATTTCATGCTGGACATGAAATATATTTCCAAGTCAAATGATTACCTATGCAAATTTTCCATAGCTGGCCTACAACTAATAAATGATGGAGAAAAGGACAAACAGCGCTCATCATTTCTGCCACAAAAGCACAAAACACTAATACAGTTAAAAGAAGTTCAGAGACAGCATAGTGTTAGCCAGCACCACAGTCACAGGTCCAATGTGAGTTGTCTAGGCCAACCCCAAACTTCAAAGTAATCATTTTCTACTGCAAATCTAAGGAAGTTTAGTTACTCTCCCATCTGACAAATACACAATAAGTGTTCAGAAGTTTACAGTTTACCCTGCCAGCTACCGGTATTTTCACTTCTGATTTCACACAGCCTCATCTTCAGTAAACAAACACAACAACGTCGTGATATGTCGATTTGACTTAGCAGAAATTAGCCAAGGATCTCAGCTGCGATCTTTTAATATGGGGTTAGGCGTAGATCACAGCCGAGGAATTATGCAGGTTAAACTAGTGGTATTTAAAAATTGGAACCTGCTATGAAAATCCGTGTAAAATGAACCAAAACAAAACTGAGATAAACTATGTTCACCAACACATTCCCAGTTGTTCTGCCAATTTTTTTCCATTCTGTAGCCTTTAAATCATAGCACAATAGTGACTTGCGTTCAAGTGCACTGTCGACAATCTGACCTAATAAACTCCGTTGTTGATCCGTGCTCATGGGCAACCATGGTTGACCTTTATGCAAATTGATTTAAGGCATAGACTTGTTGAGTTTGAGTGTAAATTTCAAGGTATGATGTCACCGAAAGGTCAAGCCCTGACGAGCATGCCCACCTGATTGACACAGATTTAAAAAGCAGGAAAGGGATGTGCCGACTGACCCCGTTGTCTACTTCAGCTATGATTTACTTGAGAATGGTGAAGTAATGCTAAGTAGCTACTTTGGCAAAATGTGCACAAATATTTGAACTTTCTGAATTAAGGTGCTTTATGTGTATTCCCAAATCTAACACGCATGCAGCGGAATTGAACGAGGGGGTAGCACCTTACAAGCATTATACCTAAACCGGGACGACACAGCCCTCGGGCTAAGGGTGGCCAGCAGTCCGCACGTATCATTTTATACAACCCACCCTTAGACTGTGGTCTTGGCAGAAATCCACAAAGGATGTCTAGCGTTTTCCCAAGCTGACTTCCATAAGATAACACCTGAAAAATCATTTCTGTCACATACCGAGAGAAAACCACTGCTTATTTTACAATACTTTTCATGGTCACCAAATCTACCACACAAAAAAAATAAAATCATCAAGGGAGACAAATGTAGGCGGCATTAGATCTGTAAATGAAGTCACCTCTGACATAAAAAATTTATTTTTCTCACTACAGATTAAAGTAAATTGAACAATGATTTGTTTAATGAGTAAACGTCTGGTTCAAGGTAACCATAAAGTAGCTTACTTTTTATCACAATGATGTACGAATGCATACTGAGTAGAGGGAACGTGATATTTCATACAAGGTATTTCACCATCAATTTTATTTAACATACATAAACAACTTTTCCACATAATTTTTAGTGCGTACATTTATTTATTACACAAATGAAATTTTTTTGAGGTATTTCAAGCCTTGTCCCTGGATATGTGCAGTTTCGTGAAAAAAAATGTGTCCAAAAAATATTATAAAACATCAACTGGGAAAAGTATTTTCTCTAACACTATGCTATACATGTATGTTCCACAAATTTGATAACACATCAGGGTTTCCAAGGCCTCAGTAAGTAATAAACGCCGCACTGTTAACTCTTCATCTTTACAGCAAGGGTTCAGATCAAGACCTGAATCATTCCAGCAAACCCTAATTCATCTAATTTTTGGAACACCAGGTCTTCCACTTTAGCCAATGTAGATGTAACTGTAAAAGGAATACACTGTTTCTTTCTTCTCACATGGTTAATCCATATGATGAACAACCTATCCAAACCTTTACACTTTTCTAACAACTGGGACAGAATTGAGAGTTTCTGCTTACAGCATTGATATCTGTCCCCAAACTTAAGAGATTTAAGCAATTGCATTACTTAAGGAATACTATCTCATCACATGAGCAAACATTTTACGGAAAATGCAGAAGAAATAGTTTCTGAAGCCTCTTCAGTTATAGGCATTAAAGAGAGTATTTATTTACTGATTGGCATATTTTGTCATACACAAGAAAGTTTACTGATATAATGGTCGTCAGCATTATGGTGGGCAAGAGGAAAAACCCCACAACCAGGGGACATGTAGTTATTCCTCATAAATCATTCTGAACCTTGGGGTTAGCTCTGCTGCAAAGAGATGCCTATGTATCATTGTAAGACTTCCACTTTGTTTCTCTTGGAACAGCGCTGTAAGCATTTATCAAGTCAACACTCTACACACGTGTGTGTAGGCTTACTTCTTTGCATGGTGGATGTTTCCATATCACTGAGATCGGAGTCCTCAGCAAACATGAGGGTGGTGGCTTCATCGAGGCGACCCTTACGAGCCTTCTCCCCCAACTCTGCTCCATATAACTACACAACACAAAATAAACAAGTTTAGAAAGACTGACCGCAAAAACCTATAACCATGACTTTTGCTCATCTTATAATGAAGACTAAGTTTTACACATCTTCATGATGTACTATCAGATGGCATTACCAAATTTACATGTTACATGTAGTATACCGTTTTAAATCAAAAGAGATCTCACAATGAGAGGAAAATGAGCCATTTAGTAACAGATGACGCTTTAGGTCATTCAGCCACATCCGTAGCATCAGGCATCTGACTCTAAACGTTTTCTACCCATATGGAATCACCTGGTCGTTAACTTGTAAGCCAACTTTACCCATTCATTTACATTTATTTCATTTGCCTTGTTTTCTATTTATTTATTTCAAGGTCCTTTCCTTGTGTGAAATTCTCTTCACATTTTATGGAGAATATTAAAAAAAAATATTGAATATTTCACTTAAAGGCACACGATGAGGATCTAAAGTAGCTAAAATGATTACCAAAGGAAATACTGTAAAATGACCTAACATTTTTAAAAATTGCTCTTAAAAGGTGTTTTGACGTTTGTTTGGAAGGTAGGATGATATCCTACAGGAAACATTGAAATTTTTCAGACCATGAGTGACACTTTATGACATCTATTTGCCTTCAAATAGGCACTTTTTAAACAAAATTTTAGGTTATTCACAGTACTTAATTATGTGAGAACAGATTACCTGTGTAGGCTGCAGGAGATCACTGCTGGCATTACTGTTCTCATCTTCATCATTTACTTCATCTTTTGCTGCTTCCAGGAACTTACGCCGACCTTCAAAATCCTGCGTGTCTGGAATGGTTGCCATGGTAGCAGTTTGGAACATCGACTCGGAGCCAGTCTCTGAACCACTGTCATATTGGTCCTCTTTCTCCTGGTTTCAAAAATATTCAATGATGTGTCAAAAATATTCAATGACACAGAACACACGATACCGAGTGTGAATGAATCTTGGAAGTTCCACTTTTTGTCACAGGAACTTTTTACAATCCTTCCTTGGACATATTACAGTGGATACACTGTTACTGATGATGACTAACAACTTAGGGCGAATTCCAGTCCAAGGAGTCTAAATACCCTCTATCTGCACCAATGAACCTTAAAGTCACAAGTTTATGGTACAAACCATGCTCATACTGAATACCAATGCTTTTAAGATTAGCTCTGTCATATACATGCAAAAATTAACCCAGTATACTGTTTCAAAGCTTTAGTTTCATTTGAGACACTTAATTGCATGTGGGAGTAGATTTGACAAAGTGAATCTATAGGACTCCACTACAATTATGGCAAGGCCTGTTAACCCATTTTTGTACAGCTCCAGAACTATGCCATTCAAGCCGGTGCTTAATTGTGAAGACATCAGCAGACATCAGCAGAGGTAAGACCTGCTTCCTATGCACACCTGCATACCTTAGTGTGGAGCTGGTAGACACACCTGATGTCTGCCATATAGATCTAATCCCCATCCCTCAGCCCACACCTAACATCTGGTGACAGGTACACCTGCATACCTGAGTGTGGAGCTGGTAGACACACCTGATGTCTGCCATATAGATCTAATCCCCATCCCTCAGCCCACACCTAACATCTGGTGACAGGTACACCTGCAGACCAGAGCACGGAACTGGTAGACACACCTGATATCTTCCATACACATCTCATCCCCATCCCTCAGTCCATACCTAACATCTGGTGACAGGCACACCTGCATACCTGAGTGTGGAGCTGGTAGACACACCTGACATCTGCCATACAGATCTCGTCACCATCCCTCAGCCCATACCTAACATCTGGTGACAGGTACAGCTGCAAACAGAACCGTTACAAAGTCAATAGGCCTACAAGAGTAAATTATAGTTAAAGGCAACATTGACAAAGTGTGGACTTTGTGATTCACTGAAAGCATCAAAACATTTGATTTGTGTGATGTTTTTAATTTAATGATCTTTTTGATCAAAACATGATTTATTTATCTGATTGGTACTTTAAGCTGTTAGTCCCATATAAAAATTCCACCAAATCCGACAAAGCAGTTTGACACAACAAATGTTTCCTTGAAAAGAAACAATATTCCTTGTATATTGCCTTTACATGTTAGTCTGATGTCAAGAGAACACTTACACTAATTCTGATTATAATATTTATATTGATAACTGTACCTTTCCCCACTTAGTTTTGTTTCGACTCCCCTTGTCATAGATGAGGTGTGTTTCCCCTCGAATTTCTATACAAGCATGTTGTTTTGACAGAGCCTGAAAAAAAAAGCAGAGTTCACAGTGATTTGATATTTACCTATAACAGGTTTCATAGACAGCTTTCATAAACTGGCATTTACCTTTCGCAGAATCCACAGTTAACTTTCATACACAGAATATTTGCCCACTTTAGGATTCAAAGTAAACTTTCACACACTGGATATTTAGCCATTGCCCACCGCAAGACTCACTATGAACTTTCTTACACTGGATATTTTCCCACTACAGAATTCACAGTAAACTTTCAAACACTGGATATCTTCCCACTGCAGGATTCACAGTGAACTTTCATACACTGGATATCTTCCCACTGCAGGATTCACAGTGAACTTTCATACACTGGATATCTTCCAACAGCAGGATTTACAGTTAACTTTCATACATAGGCTATCTTCCCACTGCAGGGTTCATGGTGAACTTTCATAGAATGGATGTTTAGCACTTGTATCATAGCACAGTACAAATTTCTAAGGCATCATCTTATCCTGACTAGAGAAATGATATGCTTTAACACTATGCTCAAGCCAGATCTAAAGGGTCTATCCAATTACTGTCATATTTATAGTGAAGTTTCCCTGGAATGTCATGCTAAAGACAACAGGCATAAAGCACAACCTACGTTGTACATGTAATTATACCAAGGGGCATACTGACCCTTTGGTCGGCCAGCAACCTGCGGATGGTCATGGGTTACCCGCAGGCTCTGCCTTGTTTCCTCCCATCGTAGTGATGGCTGCTGTTGTATAGGTGAAATATTGTTTAGTAAAGTGTAACACGCCTATCACATAAATACATAAATAAATAAATACTGGCCCTAGATTGACCACTACTTGGGAAGTCCCTTGGTGCTGATTGCTATGAAGTGCCTAATACTCATAGGAAGTCTAGCAGAATCACTGATGACTATCAATTGAAGGAGACCCTCCCAAAACAAACTATGTGAAAAGAGTTATTAAATTTACTTTGCCTTCTTGAAAAATCCATCTCAAAATACCAAACCATCATGACACTGACTAAATCAGTTTGAATGAATAATAAACACCCATAAATACCTTAATGGGGATGTAGATGTTACATTTCCCCTGCTCTCGTCCAATCACATTGTCCCCTGAGAAGAAGAGAATTTATTAAAACACTTTACATTCATTTCCACTCTTAAAACCTGTTAGGCAAATCAACAACATATTTTTACACAGAAACTTTCAAAACATTCTAACTGGTGCCATTCAAACAGACTTTTTGAAAGACACGTGGGTTATACACCGAGTCAATGAGCATGCCCAAGCTGCCTGTTAGTGTTAAGCAGCCCGAGCCCATGGCAATCCACCCAATATGGCTTGACTGGACCGCTTGTTGTCAATTTCAGGCATCCCATGCTGCAGTGTTGTGTCCAATCATTTTGTTTAGGTTGACTTGAACTTTGTTAAGATATGTTCTACATTTCTTTGTTCATATCACAGGAAATGTGATTTAGTGTTGCAGTCACAATGATTCCAGATTCACCGTGAGAATCGTTGTAAGGGCTATTAACCTTCACTATCTCTTTCATTATTAAACTCCACGAACATGTACATGGAATACATTACCTTCATACAGTGGAAATTTAGTTTCTGGAAATCCTTTCTGACAGAAAACCTTCAAATAAGAGGCCTGTGTGTGAGAAACACAAACAATATGTCATTTTTTGTTTGTTAAATACATACAATTAAATGGAAAGTCAATCGAACACATGTACCACAAATCAATACTACCTGAAGGGACATGACACACAAGATACTAGCCACCTGTGCTGAGTTTTTAAGAGCACCTGTGCACCTCCTAAAGTTTTTTTATGTTTTTTTTTTTTTTATGGGCAGTTTTGTCTAAACAGTATTAGGGCAAAGTCTCAATAAAATATTAGTGAGAAAAAATTCTCACATTTCTTTCACCAACACTTAACAGTATCCAGAGTTTCATGTGCAAAAATAATACCCACATATACCACTGATAGTAAAATAGACTTGATACATCATATCCATTTAGGGGGCCTCAGTGGCTCCATCGGTTAGTGCCTTATCGCAGTGTAATGACCCAAGAGTCTCCCAACAATGCCTTGGCTGTGAATTCAAGTCCAGCTCATGCTGGCTTTGTCTTAAGCCGTATGTGGGAAGGTGCCAGCCACCTGCAGATAGTCGTGGGTTTACCCCGGGCTCTGCCCTGTTTCCTTCCACCATAATGCTGGCCGCCATCGTATAAATGAAACACTGTTGAGTAAGTCGTAAAACATCAATCAAATAAATAAATAAATAAGTCACATCCATTTACATGCATGTATTATACTTCATCTGTATGCCTGCAACTTCACCACAGCCTAGATCCTTAACCGATATATCATTAGGTTATTAACAGAACATGTGATCATAACGCTAGAATCGCTTAGAGGAAAACAGACATGACTATGTACCGGTTTTTTCTGGTCAATATCTTGCTCCTCGTCTGTTTCATCATGATAATCCTCCAGAACTATGGCCTGTGTTTGATCCAGGTCCATCCTCCACTCTTCTGCAACATAAACCATGTGCCGTAAAATAAGTCACATTCTACTCAGTACAACGATCATGCCGTAATAGCCAATGATCTCTTGCGCTTATTCTAAAATTTTACCTCCTTTTGTCTGTCTCTAACGTCCACTTGCTGAGAAAGTAAACAGTTGTACGAAGGCTTTCTCGGCCAGCAATGACGTAGAAGTCCAGCAATTTAGGGCTTCAGTAGAGAAGGTCACATCTTTTCCTTTTTGCCTTAGCTTTCTTTCAGTACAATAAACGATATAGTGCTTGCTCTCGGCAAGTTAGGCTCAACTTGTGCTCCGCACTTGTTGACCATCACTCATCTCCAGTTCGCAATTTCCCATAGACAATTCCATGACATGCGTTACCTGTATATTATACCATTCGGGAATCGATGATCCCATGATGCAGATACTGCAATTTTGCAGAGACGCCTGCATTGTTACATGTCTTTTTTGTTGATCCAAATAAAATGAGTACTTTTTGAAAAGTTCCTGTCATCCCCTACTGATTTGATCGAGCTGTCAGAATATAGTAGCTTTATCAAAGTATGGAACTGGAGAAAAACATCCATAATTTTTCCACAAATGGATGAAATATCCCAAAACTTGAACCTGATAGGTAATTTATCATGGTGAAGCCACACACCAACTTTCAACTATCAAAAACCATTCTGAAATAAAGTCTGGTAAACTCCTGGCCAAAGTCCAAGCCAAGATAAACATTAGACATAATTTTATTGAAAATGGATGAAATGGCCTAAACTCTGAACTTGATCTATATTTTATAATGGTACATGAAGCCATGTGTCTTGGTTTAAAATAGGGGAGTTTGTGAGGTTGCACACTTTTCTTGCTAATGGTAAATAAAACATCCTATTGTATCTAGTGAACTGTCAAAAATGTTAGGCAACTTTTAATGATATCAATTTACTGATGAACTATTTTAATTTTCTCAATCATTCATCTGCCTTAATGCGAACAGTGGCCTTTCTCATTGCAATTCCCACGTTAAAGGCCTGAGACACTACAACAACAACAAGACAATACCACAGCAACTCTCCAATACCGTACTTTTCGAACACGTGACATCTCCATTGATCGCACCCAATACTCATAAGACATATAGATTGGCATGTGTTCTGAAATTTAAACCATGGCATTTTCAAGGAAGTACCAGCAACGGAATATTTACCTAAGGCACAACAGCCCTCTTTCCCGCACTATGGAGTTCTGCGCCTGCGCATTTAAGCCAAAACAGATTTCATTGACTCCAAATATAGAAAGACAAAAAACTGTTAGAAATGATAAAATAATGCATTTTGTCAAAAATTATGATCTAAAAATTACCATATCTCCTGAGAAATAAATCTACGAAATTGTTATGCTTATTTTTAACATAAACATTATCCTTTAAATACTGGTTTTAATTCACTAGTTTCTGCTAGTTCTGGGACTATATTTGGAATCAAGAGACTGTTTGAAAATGACACAACATCAGGAACTCTTCAAACTCCTGTTTTAAGACACCGACTCAACCTGTCTTGATCCTGTAAAATGATTTGCAAACCCCAAGACATACTGTGGGTACTTTTTTAAAAATCTTTTGACGGGGGTGGGGGGGTCGGATCTAGACAGTCATAGGTCTCTTTCAACCTGCAAGAGTAATATGCCCGCCGAAAAACTTAACTAAAATGCCCGACTATATCCTCAACATGAATTTAGGCTTAGCGGCAAAAACATGTTTCCTCAACTCATTTCACAGCCTTTTTGCGCATGTCAGATGCGAGACATACCTACTGATCTTCTCTTCAAACTCGTGATTCTGCTCCATATAACTCTCTATTCCCGCGCACCTGTGATTGGTTGACGAGATTGTCATATGACAAGTCTGCAAACGCATGTAAATGCTTTAGTCAAATCACGCGAGATCGAGATCCTTGTAAAGCGGAAAGCGAGAGGAAAGCTCACTGGCAAAGGCGACACATTTTAACATCACATTATCCTTCAAAACATGGGTGTGGATGTAGAACCGATTTCTCCTGGCGATGGTTAGTATAGTAGACTAGCTTTGATACATAAATTGGCATCGGATGAACTTTAGCAGAACTAAATACACTCAGTTTTACTTTTAATAGTAGAACTACAACAACAACGCCATGGACCGAAGGCTTTGAACAAAAAGGAAAAAGAAAAAAAAACAGCAATGAAGCATGACGAACTCATTTACCTACTAGCCTGAAGATTGCGTGTGTTTTTCATCGTTCAAAGACGCCCATCGTCCTTTTTATGAGCGGTGGGCAAAGTCTAAAAAAAAAAAGAAAGATAAAATGTTGGCCATGTGCTAAAACTGCAAAAATAAGGCGGCGACACGGTTCATGCGGACCTGAAAAATCCTTTTAAGTCATGGAATTTAAAAGTGAAGAATTCTCAGGCATTGAAAGTCATGGAATTTGTGTTGACAAACAGGTTAGGAAAAGTAGCTCGGTCAAGGTAATGTAGCTGTATTGGGGTATTATACCTCAATTGAGGTATCCCCATAGCTAGTTCAAGGTATTGCACCGGTACAAAGGCAAACTCGATCCACAGCTCCCCACTGGTTCAACTTCACCAGGAAAAGTGAGTCAAAAATAACACCTTAGGTTACCAGTCTTCAATCAATCTAACTTTTTCCAAATAATTTGGTCCAGTTTAAAACTACGTGGAGTTTAAACAACATACTTCACTGTGTCATTTCTTAGTTCGCTACCTATACAGGTCCGTTTCTGACTTAATTTACTGACATTTTCCTTATTTTTTCTCAGCCACATGTGCATTAACTTCCACTCTCTTGCAAAAGTGCGTACTTTCAAAATTGCGTAGATATTTCTGTGATAGTCTGGTTCATATATGGGCCGGGGCTCAAAGTGTGTGGTGGAAGAGTTGAACCATACAGCTTCGCGACACAACATTCCTGGTTGTAGTTAATTGCTTAAAACCATGGTCGATTTAAACTAGGGAATTACACTGGTTTACAGGCTAACACATTCATTTCCGTATTACCATGCCTGAAATAAGGCTTGTTAGCCATTTGAAACGTGTGAATATGCCAATGTGGGACACCATATGACTTTAGGACTTCATCTTAAGAATTAAGTACACAGCTGTCTTACAGAAAAATATTAAAGACTGCAAAGCAGGCAAAGAAATTCACCTAAAATGCAATAAACTTCTCTGGATGGTATTTCGATGCCATGTCTCCTTGTTGTTCATTCACTTAGCTTTTAATTGTTCCACAGCTTATATGAAAGATTCATAATTTATGCAATACCTGGTACAGTATCCATATAGAAATGTTCAACAGATAAACTCTTTCCACAAAGATGAAACGATAACATTTATTGAAGTACTTTTAATGCAGTGCTGCTGATTACGGGTCATGGTATGAAATAGATACTGTACTTACATTACTACATACATGTACAATCACACTGACGTATGAGGTGGATTAAGTATAGTACTGTGTAGGCATAGCTTGTGACAAACGCTTAACAAAAGCTTACAAAGTTGGCTGGCAGTGTTAACAATTACACTGAAACTTCACATATTTTATTACATTTTCTCTGATTACAAACTTATTGACCATGTGCGTGTACTTCATACAAAAATGTTTACAATTCATAGACGATCATAATTAACACACCAAGTAAGAAGTATATCAATTATAACAACGTATACAAAATATTATACTGTTGACATACATTCAACCGCACATACTCCTTAAATCTTAAAGCAGTGGTGTACATATCTGTTTAAAAATTAACCTTGACAAAGGGTCTGATTGGTTTGTTAATGTCGAGTTTAATTGTAATTGAGTAAGTAAAGGTGTTCAAATGTTTGTTAAGCTGTATAATACCTGCAGGATCTATTGTGTCGTGTCTCAAACCTGTAAGAAACACTGGTATGTATAGCAAAACATATAAGCAGTGGCATTGTGGTGAAAATCCATTGAGCTGTACATTGAACTGTACACCATACTTGCTGTAATGGCACGTATGTAAACTAGACCATTACAGAAATAGCTATATAATTTTGAAAGTACGTACTTTTGCAGAGTTTTTAGTCCATTGAAATGGACTCAGGGTGATATTTTGAAATTCTGACATTCATCACAACCCTGAATCCATCATCTGTACTCAAAAAAATCGCCACAGATCTCCAAACTCGAAGTTGAAGGACATAAGTGCCACTCCAACTCAGCATTTTGTCCTTTTCTCTGCCAGTTTCATTGAATCTCGAATTGGTCTTCTTCACTACCTTTAGTGACAAAACTAATTAACTCGGAGTCTTGTAGTCATAATAGCCGTGAGAACTTTTGGCAGCCATTTGGAAAAGTTTCGTAACCAGCTCTTGGTCCTGAAATGAGTTTTGGTTTGGAAAACATCTTTAAAACTAAGATGTTTTAAATTGCCGTTTGTAGGGTACAATACAAATCTTCAAAATACAATTGAGAAGGGCATAAAATTTTTTGATTCTGTCCATGCATTTAGAATGTGGGTAAGTTTGCGTGTCACAAGTGTGGACCTCATCAAAAGCAGTTCCAACCACTTTGAGTTTGGAGTTCTGCAGCAATTTTTTTGAATATGGGTGATGGACTCAGGGTTGCGATGAATGTCAAAAGTTTAAAATAACACCCTGAGTCCATCTAGATGGACTACGCAGTCACGGGATTTCGGACAGAGAGTGGAAGTGATCGCACATGTGGCTGAGAAAAAATAAGGAAAGTATCGGTGAATTAAGTTAGGTATGGACCTGTAAAGGTCACAAGCTAAGAAATGACACAGTAAGGTATGTTGTTTAAACTTCAAGTTGTTTTAAACGAGACCAAATTATTTGGAAAAAAGTTAGATGGATTGAAGGCCAGTAAACTATGTTGTTATTGTTGACTCACTTTTACTGGCAAGGCTGAACCACTGGGAAGCTTTGGAGCAAGTCTGCCTTTTGTACCAGTGCAATACCCGAACGAGTTATAGGGGAATACGTCAATTAAGGTATAATACCTCAATACAGATATAATACCTCAATCAAACTACTATTCCCAATGTGTTGAAGTTCTTTAAAACTCCTGGAAATAAAAAGAAAGTCATCAAAAAGTTTCTGATCTGTTCATAAGACTTCTTGCTGTAGGTTATAAATTCTTGACATATAAGCAGAGCAAGATATTAATTTGCTGTTCATAAGTTGTTTAGGCCTATTCATGATAGCACTGCAAAATAATTTGCAAATGGCTAAATGGTCAAATGTCCACCAAAAGGTAAATGCACTACTCAGTATCGAGGATCATTGAACTGGTAAGAAGTCTAAGAATTCTGTGTGAAGAACACCTGGAAAGTCCTGGGCTATTTCAGGATTTATACTGCCTTAATCTTGTATGAGATGATTGTGACTTTTACCTACCACATGCCTGGATGGTTCATTTAATAATATGATGGTAAATCAAATGTGAAGATGCCTCATTTCCAGTGCAGAACAACATATGACCTTAAAGAACCTATAAATAAATACAGCAAGTCTGCAAGAGGTCATTAAATTACATGAAATGTTCACCACTCTTATCTTTGTTGTAGAATACATGTTGGACACATTAAGCTGTAGTTCAGTCTCATTTCATGCATATTTTTATTCTGCTGTTCTCCCCCCCCCCCCCCCCACCTTAAAAAGTTAACACAAATTTCCACGTGTACATTATCAGGAAGCTTACTGACATGCTTTGTAACCTACGATGCGTATCTTTGTCTGAATCGCATATCTCCTCTGCAGGTTGTCTGCTTTGCCGTCAGTTTTATCAGTTGATATGCATTTGTTTTCATGTTTCTTGTAAATTTCACATATTTTGTCTTTTCAGGGGTCAACTTCCCTAAAGCTGGACAGACAGTGAAAGTCCACTACACAGGTACAGGTCACTTAGCTCTGTAGGGCAGTTCCCTAGAGGTCATTGACAGAGAATTAACAAAGTGTAATATAGCTGTGAGGGACAGCGATGCCTGGGTTGAAGCCAGTAGAGCCTGTATGTGCATGTCTGTAGCATTTCGTTGGTTACATCAGCACATATACAGTAGATGTGCATCCCTTTAGACTATGAGGTTTCAATGTGTACAGTTGTAACAGTTTTCATTAACGTGACCTCCTTGCACCTTGCCGCACTCTGATAGCAATTTGTGGCAAAAGTATTCATCGCAGGAAATAAATATGACCAGATTCGTGATCAGGACGTCAAACTATGTCGGGTTGTGTGCTTTCAATATTTGTACTTTCATCCTTAACACAAATGTATTGTAGATGCATAATATATTATATAGACGTATATGTGCCAAATATAGTAAATCGGCCTTTTTTCAAATCTTGCAGCCATGTAGATCCTGTATTTTTTAAGATAGCTCAAACATTTTCAGCACGCATACATAACATGTATAGCACTTTCCACTGAGCGATCTTGAGCTCTAGGGCTTAAACCGTTTTTTTTGTCACGGCACATGCAAATGTAGGGTAAATTGCAGTGTTTCGCACTTTGGTCTCAGTTTGCAGCAAAAAATGCATCATAGCAAAAAAATGAGATCAGATTCATAATCAGGATGTCAAACCACGTCAGGTAGCATGTTTAGAACACTCAGATATAAAATTTTTGTTTTCACACGACATCACTTCCGGTTTGGGTTATTGGCTCACACATTACATTCAGTTTCTGATCAAATATTGCAAAGACAACAGTTGTTACGTATGCAAAATTTCAGGTCAATTGTACTGAGGGTTCAGAAGAAAATGCCTCTCAAAAGTTTTCCTTTCAACCCAACATGGCGGCTAGGTCACGTGACCTAGGACATCCAAAGTTTTACTCATGAAAGACAGTCCTCAGGCTTTCTACCTGGCTAAATTTCACTTGTTTCTGCTAGGCCATTTTAGCTGTAGAAGTTTTTCAATTTTGAAAGTTTTGAAAAATGGCGATTTTTTTTTTTTTTTTTTTGGCATGAACTACTTTCGGTTTGCTGATGTCATTTCTGGTTATGTAAAATTTGTCTCCATGCCTTGGGATCATGTTAGGCTTTAAGACTGCATCTCTGGCTTCATTGGTTATGGAAATATACCCACCTCTGGTTTTGATGATATCACTTCCGGTTTTCCAAAATTTGCATATATGGAATCAGCATCCAAGACTGCATCAGTTATGATTATTTGTAGGACGTCATTGGTACAAGTGTAGAAATTATTAGCGAAAAATGAATTTTTCGGTCACTTGACATATTCACCCATCAGCGAGCTTGTACGATTTTCAACACAGAAAGTTTTTGTTCTCACCCTGAGTGGACCTAGGCTTTGTGCAACTACGGTTTGAATTTCAACTCAATGACACCAGCCGTTCAGGACAAGAAGATGTTTAAAGAGTTTCATTAAAATCCAATATGGCTGCCAAGTCATGTGATCAAAAGTTTGCTAAAGTTTAGGTTGCGGAACTTCAGGTCTGTACCTAAAACATGCTTAAGTTTCATAACTGTGCAACTTGTCGTTTTCTTTAGAAACACTGGACAAAATTGTGGAGAATAATAATAATCAAAACGTAAACAAAAGGAATTCAAGTCTGAATGGCTTGAACCCCTAATAAAATTGACTGTATCTGCAGGTAGCTGTGGGCTTCACCCCACACTCCATCTAGTTTCCTCCCACCATAATCATTGCTGCCTGCCATTGTATAAGTGAAATATACTTGAGTACAGTGTAAAACACCAATCAAAAAAATAAATTCATTTGTCCATTGCCCAAATTCTAGAACTTTTAGGTACTGATGCCTACATGTGATTCAGATTGCCAACATATTGCATTTGCCCTCTTACAATGATATAATATAGTTTATCAGATTGAGAAATCAAAAATCTGTAATATGAAATTTCATTGACTGAATTTCAATTTGGAGACTCGTGCTCAAAGGTTTGATATGCTGCTTCGAAGATATTAAGCAGAGAAATACAATTAAAGAATTATTGTTAAGTGTTGGTAATTTATGCGAACAGTTGACATATTAAAATCTTGGATATGTTACTTTTGTTTCCTTTCTAATTGTGTTGTTTGACTGTTTTATGCGATTTTCCGGAGTTCAAGTGCGTTTTGTTCCTTTTTTCTGTTTTTTTTTTTTTTTTTTGGAGGTTATTCTTACCTTGAAAGTCTTGAAAGATATGGCTGAAGTACTGCCAATGTAGCACTAAACCAATATCATTCATTCATTTACAGGTACATTAAAAGATGGAGGCAAGAAATTTGATTCTTCCAGAGACCGAGGGAAGCCTTTTGAATTTAAGATTGGAAAAGGGGAAGTTATAAAAGGCGAGTGAAAAGCCATTTCTAAGTTGACTTCATTGAGTGTGGCACCATCTATTTGTTTGGCCTGATTATCCTGTGAGATATTATTTCATATATGTAGGCAGTGTGTGTCCAATCTTACAGATTAAAAGTTGGGGGGGGGGGGCGGATAACAGTATAATGAATCCACTAGTACATCAGTTGGAGATCAAGGGGGGTAACACCCCAGTGTGTAATGACCTAGGTGCCTCTCACCAGTGCATTGACTGTCAGTTCATGTCCAGCTCATGCTGGCCTTCTCTCCAGCCGTGCGTGGGAAGGTTTCCCAACAACGTACTGAGTGTCGTGGGTTTCGCGTGAGCTGTGCCCGGTTTCCTGTCACCACAATGCCAGCTGCTTTGGTGCAAGTGAAATGTTCTTGAGTACACCATAAAACAGCAATCAAATAAATAATTGGAAATCAAGCCAATTTTGTGATGTTCAGTATACAAAGTGGTGTATGGGGACATAAATCACGATGGGCTGTGAGAGTAAGCAGTTGTCTCCCCCTGTCCAAGGTATCCAGGCTGCATTTCACTAACAAATCTAAGTCGTAAATCTCAATCTTAAGTTTTACCAGTCAGTACACAGTAAAGCATGGGTGATACTGTTTAGCTTAGGACCAGAGTTATGACTTATGACCTGTATTGAAATGAGTCCTTGATTCTCATTGCCAGTCTCACTGGGCATAATTTTAATTTCACAATTGCTAACATTGAATATGTATGCGTTTATTTTTTGGAAAAGGTCGGATGCAATGTGTGCAACTGAAATGTTCTCAATTTTAAATGCACTAAACCCACTCTCCCAGGGTAGATATTTAGTAGGACCTTTTCACTAACACTTTTTCAAGGTGCCAGCCACTCATAACAAGGCATAGCCATAGTATGGGTTTGTGAAACGTGAGTTGACTGTCAAACTGGTGGCAGGTCCAAGTCTGCAAATAGGTTCCTGACATTTCTGAAAACATCCCTTGGGTGAGAGTGGTATGACCCAAGAGATCTTTGTCCAGTAATCCGTGACATGGTCATACCACTTTGTCTCAAGGGGTGTTTTCAAAATTGCCAGGCACCTATTTGCAGGCTTCCAGGTCAGTGGCACTCTCACCTTAGAATAGATACTCAAGTCCATGAAAATCAGACACAAGCTCTTCATCCATCGATGAAAGTTCATTTCTGTATAGTTTTTCCTTGGCTTCCATTAGTTATCCGGTTCATTGGGTGCAAGACTTTTGTAAGGGTTTAAATAATAGCATAATTGCTGCAATGCTTTATTGTTATCATTGTTGACATTTTTGCTTTTTACTTTCAGGTTGGGACGTAGGCGTTGCCAAGGTAATGCAGAGGTCATAGTTTCCTGTTTTTTCTATGGGACTAGAAGTACAGAAGACATGGCTGTCTTAGTTTAAAAAGTGCATTGGAAAACATGTTGAACACAACCACAATGCCAGCCAGGTCAAAAAAGGAGAATACTTTTTACATAGAAAGCGTTGACTGTATATTGGTAATGATTGGTGAAATGTAAATTGCAATATATGGCCTCAGTACATGTTTTCTCTGTTTGCCACAGATGAGTGTTGGTGAGCGGGCCAGACTCACTTGCTCACCCGACTTTGCATATGGCAAATCAGGTCACCCCGGTGTATATCCTTTTTACTTCGCACTGATGACCTTCTTCTGAAAACCAATCTGAAAGTTAACTAGCACCCATTCCTTTGTCTGTGGGCCACATTCAATAACATCTTAATATATGAGAAGAATAGCACAGACCCCTGCTCATGTTTAAGATTACCTCATAGCCCCAATAGCATGTTTAAATTTTCACTGATTAAAGAAAGTTGTTCATGGTTCTTGTTTACTGGTTTGATATAGTTTTGGGTTGAGAATGCAGAAATCTGTAATCTGATTTCATTTACTGAATTGATGGCTTCTTCGTGAAGGCTTGTGCTCCTAAGCAAAACACATGCAATTGAAAAAAAATTTTAAAAATCTCCATTATACGTGATTATTAGGCATAAAGCGGCTGTTTTTTTGTTGTTTTTTTTAATAACATTTTCTCTGTTATTGAAAAGAATTTGTCCTTGACTGCTATGCACTATCCCCCCCAATGCCACCTTGGTGTTTGACGTGGAACTACTGTCGCTGTCCTAAAATGGCCAGCCTTCTTCATCTACCTTCATATATACCATGTAGTGTCCTCCAGGAGCTGGGGAAGAATAACCACTGCCGATGTCAGCAGCCATTCTACACAAGGAGCATTGCGGGGGAAATCCCAGATGTGACAACACTCTCTGCTCATCTAGAACATGTCTTCTCAGACTTGTAATCTTATCTGTTAGTATCAATTCTCTCGTGCGGATTTCTACAGCAGTTCAGATGTGTAATATTTGATTTTTTTGTAACAGTTGTCTTTTTGACCTCATTCATGTTGTTCGATTTCACTTTTTGTTTTTAACTACATGTGCTTCTAGTTAGTGTTGCATGACTAAACCTTGGTTGTCATTAAATTAGGGATGGTTAGGGCGATATGTACTGTAGAGAGGAATGAAAATTTTCAGTTCAATTGAAGTTTCAGTACTTTATTTAAAGTAAGTGTTATTTAGCAGGAGAAGAATCAGAAGTGCAATTTAGCAGTCCTCGTACCTGACAGATGGAGTCCTCCAGCCTTTACAGGAATAAAACTCTCCCTTCTACTATTGTCTGTGATGTCTTTTCTCTGTTTCTTAGTCATATGATTGGTTCACTAAACAAAGTCCATGTACAATGTTTGTAATTCTCCAGCGGAACGTCGGAAAGTATGCCAGCGACCTGCGGATGGCCGTGGGTTTCCCCTGGGCTCTGCCAGGTTTTCACCCACCATAATGCTGGTTACCGTCGTGTGTGTGAAATATTATTAGTTATTATACACCTAGCCGTCCAGCTCCAATGATAATATGTAGTAATTTACAACTGTCCAATATCACAACGTCACTACAGTATGGACTACAGTATGGAAGTGGGTATACAATAAATAGGTTATTGTCTTGTATTGCTCTCTGTGGACTTGTCCTGGTGCTGGGAAGCAGCTTACAAACTCTCTACTTCCTGGAGCGCCAGGACTCGTCCCTACAGAGCCATACAAGCCAATAACCTGTTTATTATACACCCATTTATATATTGTGCTTCAAAATTGGTATGGCATGAAACACTAATCAAATATATGTAATTCTCCTGTGCTGTCATCAGTGAATTGCACATCGCCAGTTAACTGTGTGCATTTATATAAATGTTTGTCTCACGCTAGACCAGAAATGAAACTTTATCACGTGCACCAAGCTACTCAATTCCCTCTGTTTTGTCAAATTTTTGAAATTCTATCTGTTGACGTCTTTTATTTAACCATGGCCCAAGTGCAAGATGACTTCTCGTAATTATTTGTGTCAGGTGTCAAAGACCAGCAAATTTTATTACCCGAGATCAACCATTATTATATGTGGTCGAGGTCTAAGGCCAAGGGTCAAAACACATGTATACACCAAATAAATATGCAAAACAGGATTAGAAATACAGTATTGTTAATAATCACAGTTCACTGAATATAGGCTTTATATACAGGTAACTGTACCAGTCTACTGGAATGCAAGTGTTTTATCCTTGCATCTCCTCTTCTTCTGAAATAATACAAATATTACAGGTAACCCACAATCTAAAAACGTCAATCATGAGTTCAGCTGAATGGGATTCAACTTACCTTAAATATTTATAGGACACACTTTAGTTTACATACATGTATAAGTGAGCTGTCATATAATTAAAGTGAAATTCACACAAAGTGCACCCCCCACCATCCCATCCCCTCCCCAACCAAATACAGCAATGTGTGATCTTTTTTCTCTGATACTTATGTTTACAAGTACTACCAAAACTTGGACAACATCCAGTCAGTAAACTGAGATATAATACTTAGGTTTTGGAAGCTCAAGTCTTCATAGGTACAGCACTTAGAAAATAGTTAATGCTGGACCAAGACAAACTGAGATGAAATAACCATGACAGCATTTGAGTTGATTCACCCTTTACTTAGCCCGGGCCTGGTTTAGAAGTTGGTGGTGGTGTGGTTAAATGGTTTGCTTTTCAGTCATTAGCACACACAAGGTATGAGTTCAAACCTGGCTGAGAACAGGGACTGTCACCTCTCACTTTTTTGATCCTCTGACAACCTGTATAGTGCAACCAAAACAGTGTGCATATCTATATAACACATAGGTAAGATCTTCAGCAGCTTGCCACAGGTCAGTGGAATACCAGGGACGATCCAGTTTCCTTCTCTCATAAAACTGACGTGGAAGTGAAAAGTTCTCCATTGCTGGTATGGCATTAAACAAGAATAACATTAGCCAATGGCATTCGAACTGGGAACCCAGCACCCTCCACCCCCTCCATAAACTTGAATGACTGAAAGGGGGGTCATTGGAGATGAAGAGATTAAGTACTGGTCAACCCCATTCAAGACTTTCTGTCACTGGTGATCTAAGGGTTTAGTGAGGCAGCACTACAAACATGGAGGCAATTGTTATTGTCAGCTATGAGGAGAGACAGTCCTGAAGAAGAGATGCATGTTGAAAGAAGCCCGAGAAATCTTGGCTGTGACAACTGTAATAATTTGACCAGTGGTCACGAAGACAGACGTCAATACACAAACGGCGATGAGGAACAGTTCCAACTTAAACAGGTCCGTTCCACGTTGCATAAAAAACATGACTCTATTCTCTGCTGTAAGATGCATTTCTTGTGAACTACCATTTTGATTTACGAAACATAACTATTGACAATCACATATTACAGAAAGAGCAGCTTGGACCAAGTTTTTTGATTCAGTAATGTTCTCCATTTAAAGGCCACTTTGAGCTACATCCACAGCAAACAAAAACCAAATTTATGGCACAGACAAACTTTTGGATAACAGATGCTCTCTTTTTATCTGTTCATTAGTGTTTTATGGCATACTCAAGACATTTCACAATGGCAGCCAGCATAATGCTGGGAGGAAACCCACAACCACCTGCATTTTGGTGGCCATAGTGGTAGACCTTCCCACATCTGATCAGAAAGGAAGCTCTCCTACAAGTCGAAGTTGTAACACGAGTTGTTCAGGGGTGATAATGCTTTATTTACATCAGTTTGTCTTCGTACAGACTTAAACAATACATCATCTTCATAAACATATCTCTACGCAAACCTCAGTTTAAATACTTGATCTGACATGCAATACGTGGACCTTAATCCAGCTACATAATCGTGACTGATCCACTCCTGGATAACAAGTATCCTTTTTATAAGTAAGTAAAATCAGTGTAAGTATTACCATAATTCAATCTGTAGAAGATTTCAAAATGCACATGCTCCAATATTCCACCCAATAAGAGCCCTGTCTCACAAAGTCACTCCCTTAGCGTAATTCATGATTGCATCCATTGCACAAAAATCGGTTACACTCTTGGGCACCACAATACACGTTCATCTGTCTGGTTGAACGACCAAAATTTCTCTAACTGGACTGGCTTGTATGTATGTCTAGTGTAAATTGTACCTAATTTTTGTTTATCCTTGCACTTTAAATGACTGGCTGTCACACAAATATTGCAGTGTAAAAAACAAATTGGTCTCCAGTCCAATTTGCCAGATGGGAAATACATCTGCCTATAGGATTTAGGAAACCCTGTCCATGAAAAAGGGTGAAGTGTTTTATTTGGCTGTATATGTTAAAAGTTCATTGAGATGCAAAAATGTTCTGATACAATTGGGAAAAATCCTCACTGCATGTATTGCAACTTAAAAGGAAAAATCTATATTAAAAGGAGAATTGGCTTTCCCCACACATACCCAAGTACTTGAAAAGTTCCATACACTTTAAAAAGTGATCAACTTTCCGAGGATAAAACCTGAACACAAAAACTTCTTACTGAATGAGACGGAGAGCTAGCTCACATCTTAATTACATACAGGCAGACTGAGCAATCACCTCATCTCCAGACAAGTGCCAAGTTTGCATTCTGACATTTTCCAAAAACAAAAAAGGACAAAAAACAGAGCTTTCCTGGAAATGTGATGTGATCGAACAAATGAGACCAGGCCAAAGAAACAAGCCATGCTACTGTTGTACAATTTACACGTGCTCTAAAAACACTCTCAACAACAACAAAATGAAAAGCAATAAATTTCTATATACATGTATCATAGGGATCAATGAACAGGAGATATACAAACTACAGCATGTTATCTTAATGTTTTACTCTAGTTAATCTTCAAAACAAATGGTCATATTAAATATGTGGTATTAAGTTCCTGTTGTCATAAACCTGGCTAGCAAATGTCAAAAACATGAAGACTATAAGCATAAAGCGCATCTTAGCTTCACACAGAGGAGATACATATATAAATATAGACATAGAAAATGTACAATGTGTTCTATATACAGGTTTATATATATATATATTAATGAAAGAGCCAACATTTTACCACTATAGTGCATAAAGCCAGAGAGCTGTGCTAATTAATGAGATACTCAAATACTGGTAATCCAAAAGACTGTAGTCACATTCCAAAAGAAGGATATAACATATTCCTCAATCAACCATGATTCGCCTCCACAAGAGCCAATTCATTTCTCACCGTCCAAGAGCTATTTCTCACCGTCTAGTAGCTATTTCTCACAGAAGTTGTTTTGTTATGTCTGTTTTAATGGCAATGGCAGCTCTTCAGTATATGTTTGTTCAGGCCATTACTTTTAATACTCTGTGAAAAGTGGCATGTTAAATTATTGACATCTGTAGAAAATTGTTGCCGCCCCACATTAAATAATGCGGAAGCTAAACTGAAAGGGCCTACGCTACATTTAAACTGGAGTAAATTACCCAAAAGCTTTGAAACATGTAACAGCAGCAAGAATATGATTAAAGGCCTTTACCTCAACAATCCATGGGCAGGCTATATCCTGTAAATACACTCTGTATCTAATGTCGTGAGTGCAGCAGTCTTGTAGAAAGTTGCTGCAAAATGCTGTGCTCAAGTACACTCAGATTTGACCACTCGCTGCCCACAAGTAATACAGACTACAGATACAGCCCCAGATCCAGCCACTCACCATACCCACTGCCCACAAGTAATGCAGTCTACAGATAGAGCCACAGATCCAGCCACTCACCACAACCACTGTCCTGAAAAAGGTAATGCACACTACAGATACAGCCACAGATCCAGCCACTCACCATATCCACTGCCCAAAAGTAATACAGCCATAGACCCAGCCACTCACCATACCCACTTCCCACAAGTAATACTGACTACAGATACAGTCCCAGACCCAGCCACTCACTGCTCTCAAGTAATACTAACTACAGATACAGTCCCAGATCCAGCCACTCACTGCCCTCAAGTAATACATACCTCTGGGATGTTTACAAAACATACAACAGATCTCTCAGCCCACAGGTTCTCTTTCAAGCCTCTAAATGCTCACCGGAGGTTAAGACAATGTGCGTTTCATCTAGGCAAATGTCTTCATTTTCATTTCCATGTTATTCCATGCAACTCTCCTTATAATCAGATACTTGTACTGTGGCCAGTTTGTGTGCTGATCAAAGGATCTGATTTTAAGCAGATAAATCATATTCAGTTTCCTGCCTGATCTAGCACCATACACTGCAGTACTCTTCCATCCATTACAGCATGGAAGCCTTTGAATCTGCTCCAGTGTGAACCACAGCTAATCCACTGTCCGCTTCTAAAACAGCTCATGCAGAAGATGGGACTACCCTACTTCTTCAGCCTTTTCAACTGCCCCTGACTTCAATGTTTCCTTGGATAACTGTAGGGTCTAGAGAAATAATTCCTATAGTTTTATGAAGCATGCCTCTGGTCACAAAAACAACTCATTTTTGGCTTCATTTTTACTTCATAACTACTACGCCTACAGTACCCTTTAAGAATTGGTTGAAAAGGTTGAAGATACACAATACAGCTGTATTCATGAAGAGATATGAACAGAATAAATTCCTTGACTTTAAAGATAAAACCGTGAAAGTAATGGACAATTATTCAAAGCTTTTTTTTTTTCTTTTCACTTATTCAGGTTATTCAATAACAAGAAATTGGCCATTGAAAAACAGACCAACCATTCCCAAGCAACCGTTCCCAACCTTTCTCCCATTAACATTTTAATTCCAAGCACATCATTCGTTCTAGCGACTCCATACTTCCCTATCATCTCTAGCCTTTGACATACATTGAGATTTTCAAACCCTAATAGACCTCTTCCTCAATGATATATCTACTTACTGTGTTCTAAGTGATGAGCATTGTATGAAACTTATTAGTCACTAACAGCCTATGACAGGCCATCTTTAAAAAAATTATTTGTTTGGTATAACCCAACCCTATGAAAAAAAAAAAAATAGACCCTACAGGCAATGAAATGCATTCCATGATGAATGCTAAGGCTTCTTGCGGGTACATAATTCTGTTGCCTGGCCTTTGTTTATGATCACGACACCATTATAAGTAAATCTATCATGTTTTCACATTTTTATCCATCAACTGTTTTTTGTGCAAGACAGGCGGTTTGAGAATTGCTTTATGAGGAAAGCAAATGCTAATTACTGATAATTATTCGAATTGTCACCTTCAGACTGGGGATTTCATCCATAGTGGCCTAAGCGACAACAATTCTTCGGTTCTGTGTTTCACGATTATGGGAACCAACATGACACACAAGAAACAAAAAATCGGTTCCATGAAAAAATATTATGAAAAACATTTGCTTTCCACTAAGATAAAGTTTGTATGGTATATAATTAACTGATATACCATAATTTACAACCTTTCTCTCTTTAACATTTTAAGTAGCATACATGTCTACCCTAAGAAAGGGGCTGGGAAGAATTTCACTGATATCCAGCCAACATATAGTTTCTCTACTTTTTACTCAAACTATGCATTGGTGAGCCATGCTAGCCTATGCACAGTGCAGTTGGTGCATGTTGTCAGCCACTGTCAACCCAATTTGAATAGTTAAGAACACCCCATTTCACCTCAAATGACCCAAATAAACCTCATAAAAATCATGCAATAAGCTATGCTCAGTGATAAAGATTTTTCTCTTGGCATGCCCTACATAATGTTATATGTAACATTTCGACTACGAACGGTGATACATTACACGGTGTCCAAGTTTCATTATTATCGACTTGTGACTTCTGACATGTCTGAAAAAAGTTCAAACCCAAACTTCACTTTTAGATCCGTACTGTTTGTGGCAGGTAAACATGGGTATGGATCTGTATCGCTCTAGAATATGACATCTTCATTCTTATTCCTTGAAAAATGATTTAAGTCACTTGACATAACAACTCAGGCTAACTAAAGATGGTCTTAGCTTCAGTCTGTCGACCAGAGATCAGGTCTTGGTATTCGGCAAAACAAAATTAAGTATTGATCCACATCAACTACTCTTCAACTGCTATTGGTCTTCTACATTCAGCGAGTGAAGCAATATTTATTGAGCATAGCATCTATGAGATACACAAAATATTTGATGATGAATACTTTTCCAAGATGCTGGCCAAGTATCAAGCAGGCATGGGGCCCATAAAGATCGAAAGCAGCCCTATAACAAAACAACAGCAATCACACCTCTAACACTGTGTTAATAGCTTGAAAATGACGCAAGTCAATGGAATTTTTTTTTTTTGTATCTACATATAATGATAAAGATTTGTCCTCTGTACCAATCACCACTCACAAACTGACATTTTTAATTGTTGAATTCATTCTACTGCATTGTTACTTACATCCCCTCACTATGATGCTTTCTAAAAAGAACATGGAGCAAATCTGGACACCAGCAAGGTTAAATCTGTGCATCATCTTTAGAACTATTTGTTTTTGGTTGTACTTTGGTCAACAACTTCCTTTCTGAGAGTTGGGAAATTGTCAGGACTATATTATGCATTGCTATGCGTTTGCATATAATACATTAAAACTGGGTTGATTGGTAGGGATTCCTTTTTTTTTTTCCATTCAGGCTCTTGAAAAAAATGGGGATTTTAAAAAAAATTTACATGCAGTGAAAAAAAAAAAAACTTTCATAAAAATACCAATAAAAATTTTTCAGTAGGCCCTTTTTGGAAGGGTCGGTCAGGTTACGCCCAATGAACATATTTTTAAGGATGGCCATCTATGATATGGGAACCTACACTGTGTGATGCTAAATGTGTGTTAACTATAAATCAAATCACCATGGTTTTCATTTAACAATTTGGCCTACATGATAGCCATGAATGTTTCCTTCACTGAAAGTTTTGACAGTATGTACAGAGGTGTGCAACTTTGGGGACAACATTTGTTGCCGAGTATTATTGAAGCACGTGTTGTAATGAAGAGTGTTATAATGAAGGAGAGGTGTATTTCTTAAAATTACCGGCACATAATTAGGTAGTTTATTTATTGGCAATTAAACGAATACAATTGTTTGGCGTTAAAACACATTTTCTAGATTGTCAAATAAAGCAACATTATATAGTGCAGAAGTTCACACTAGGCTAAAATGGGATAAATGCAGAAGTCATTCGCAACAATGGAATATCTTTACAGTTCTATGAACGATGACAACTTGCTGTTGTAATCTGACTTGCGCATATCATAAATGCCTACGTGTTGCTATGAATGGAAAATTTAGAGCTAAAAACTTATATTTGGAAAAATTATCCAACAACAAATGTGTAAAATTTGAAGAAAGATTTTTGCAAGAAAAAAAAAATGATCAAAATATGGTAATTTATGACGCATGAGAATTCGCGAAAGCAAAGGTGCTAGACCTACCTTGGTGCAACCACACCTTAAAGCAGCATGTATGTAATTCGATCAAATTCAAAGCTGCATAACATGTCGGCAAGGTATAAATAGTTAAGGTCATACAATGTTAAGCTCAAAAATAAACAAAATCGTTTCACAGAAACTTGTAACTTTTCTATTCACAACATGTGCACAGAAGACCCCTGTGACTAGAACAAGGGAGACAACTACAGTATTACAAGCACCTTACAAATTAGTGACATGTGTAGTGGTAAATAGCACATTAGATGTAACAGTCCAATCATCAGGTCACCATGAAGAAATCAAAAATGATGGGGAATATATCATTACATTTATCATCATTCAACGCAGCACAATATGCTGGTGTTACTGCTCATCTCCAGGGGTTGTCAAAGGACACCAGACACAAGGTTTACGCAAATTTCCCTCTCCTGGCTCAGTCTTATACAGGTCATACTTATTTGATTCAGTTTGGTGGTGTTTTAAGCCATATTCAAGAACAATTCACTATAAAAGCCATATAACATGAGATTCCAAAGGCCAAGGCCATTTTCTTGTAACTTTTCATCAGCCGAAATGATATTAACATGAGGACGATAGTCACAAAGAACTGATTAAGTGGGTTTTATGAAAGTTGGCCTATTGACCATGCACCAGGTACATATCACTTATCTATGCTGATGTCCTGGATGATGAGTCTGAGGATAAACTGACTATTTCTAAACCCCAAACGGAGATTCGTCTTCTCTGTAGGCCTGGACAAGGGACAAATCTCCCAGAGAACAATCTAATACAGGAGGATTCGCTTCTCCACTGACTTGCGACAAATGGGACACTCGGTCATTCTGTCGCCGCACATCTGACAAGTGCCGTGCCCACACAAGAAAATCATGTTCTTCAGCCGGTCCATGCACACAGGGCAGCATGTCTGCAAGATAGAAATACAGACATGCTGATATATACAAGTCAGTGTCTGGATGAGAAGAAAACACAGACCTTACGATATGCACAAGTCAGTGTCTGGATGGGAAGAAAACATAGACATAAGGATATACACAAGTGACTGTTTGGATGTGAAGAAAACACAGACATAATGACATACACAAGTCAGTGTCTGGATGGGAAGAAAACACAGACCTAATGACATACACAAGTCAGTGTCTGGATGGAAAGCATATCAAAGCCTGCACCACAAAGCCTGAATACCACCTCATGCCAAACTGCAAACAATGACAGGGACAGTCGTGAACCTACACTTGTGGCCATGTTGGATATCTAACAAGCATGCACCAACAAGCATGCAAATCATGATCCAACATGGCTGTGAGAACTATCTTCATTAAAAACATGAGATATCTTCGAGTGCCAGCCTAATTTTCAAGACGGAAAGAATTTCAATTTTCTACTCCCCTTTTTTTTCTTCAGATTTTGCTCAATAACTGTGACAAAATCATGGGTAGAATTCAAGCTGTGAAATAACAAACGAGGATCAGAATATGTGGATTATCACCTTAACCTTGAGGAATGCCGTGACTTTTTATCCATAATTCACTCCCCATACCTAAACATTTCTTCCTTGCACTTCACATGTAACACAACTTTTCTTCTGCAAACCTATGTATTATGATATGCTACAATTTTGAGTCAAGAAAATAATTACTAATGAAGTGATAAAGAGTGTTTCAAGACTTTCAGAAACGTACCTGGTCTTTGATGTCTTGCAGCTGTTGTTGCAGCTTCTGGATGTCTCGTGTCATGTCCCGTGACCCGTTATTCATGAAGCCTGCAGGCTGAGGCATTGGGGGAGCTGGAAATGGGCAACAGATTGAAATTGTAGTGTTGACACAGAGATTCATATAAGGAGCTGTAGACCTCAGGGAACCATTTATCAAACACGGATCAGACGACACTGGCTTTATCTCACAAGGGCATGAAGATAAAAACCACCCTAAATGACACAAAATCTTTTGTACAAAATCAAGTTGCTCATTTTTCCTGATTCTGAGATTTCTACTGAATTTAAACAGGTGTTCTGAGGTTTGTTTGGAAGATAAAATGATGTCCTGAAACAAAAATGTAAGATTCAGTACCAAAAATGGTAATTTTTGGTCTTTAATTTACCCCTCAAACTGCAGTTTTTTGGACTAAACTTTAGGTCATTAGCGGTAAGTGACATCATTAATCAACGCTATAGGTACAATAAGGCTGAAATACTTCTCATTATTCTGTGGCATAGTCACAAGAAAGAAAAAAAGGGCAAGCAATCCAGTCTCAAAGGGGACATTCGTTATACAACATTTTGTAACTTTATAATATTCCAGTCTGTAGTGGTTGCAAGGATTTGATTCTGTGTAATACACAGATTCAAAGACCCTCACATATAAATGTAGATAAACCACGGAAACTTGGTACATCAAGCACTTGCTGAAAGTACATTTATAATTTCACAATCATCTGAATCAACACATACAAGAGAACCCCACCAGCTCTCCTGGTATAGCAGTCCACCAATGAGAAAAAAGATAAAAGCCTATTTTTACTACTAAAAAAAGGTTAACCTTTCATCTGAATATGTACATTTACACATCATACTTTATACTGCGGAGCTAAAAGGTAAGCTTAACCTTCAGTCCATGCAAAAGTTCAATCCATTATACAGCAGCATAAAAAAAAGGCTTAACTGGATACCAACACTCCCCACTAACCTCCCATCTCACTATACCTTGCCTTAATTCGCATAGGCAAGCTTAAAAGCAAATGAGATTTGTACAGATTTTACTTGTAATTATTTGCTTGACTGCTGCAGGCCTCCTACCATGGCTTCGCCTAAAAATTTGAACAAGTTTCCCCAAAAAGTAGGACAATGAAAAAATAACATCTAGAAAGCAGAACCTTTTTTCCTGGGGCAGAGGCAAGAAGCATCCAAAAGATATATGTTCAAAGCACTGAAAAGAAGTGATGTAAGATAACTTAATCAAGCACGGCTGAGTGTTGTCAACATTTGTGGGGTGGGAGGTACAAATATCACAAAACAACAGTTGATGGTCCAGGCAATGTCCAGGGCAGGAAGTTCTGAAGCCTCAGGCATGTCAAGTGGGGTAAGATGCATTCTAGGTGATTTCCAGGGGGGGGCAAAATGTGAATGTCAAAATAGTCAATAGCTGTACATATGGTGATGGTTTATGTTGTATGTAACAGAATATTACGCTGAACTGTTACCCGGGAACTTCTCTGTGAGGTTCTTGTCTGAGTAGGCTGTTAATATGCCACTGGCGGCTTCTAAAAGACAGTTAGAAACCGCTGAAGCACATGTATCTTTCACACGTTAACAGCGACCTACTGGCACGCTCTACGCGTACTAAGAGGAACAATTGCAGCAGCATGTTTGGTTATAAGTGACACTGCATATTATTATAATCTATTTATTTATTCGATTGGTGTTTTATGCCGTACTCAAGAATATTTCACTTATACGGCGGCGGCCAGCATTAGGGTGGGAGGAAAACGGGCAGAGCCCACGGAAACCCACAACCACCCTTGGTTGTTGGCAGACCTGCCCTCACACGGCCGGACAGGAAGCCAGCATGAGCTGGACTGGAGCTCACAGTGGCCGCATTGATGGGAGGCTTCTGGGTCATTATGCTGCACTAGTGCGCTAACCAAATGAGCCACGGAGGCACTGCATACTATTATAAAGCCCACTAGTGACAATACATGTGCATAGATTGACATATTCTAAGAGCCAAATAACAATGCATCTAAGATTTCGTGTCCAACTGCTAGTGTTGTTTTATAATTGCTTGAGGCAAACTATGGAGGTTTCAAAATTATCTTTGCCCGCACTTGCTCTGGTCTAAAAAGCACAATGTAATACTAACGAATTAAGGGCAATAATTTTTGGTCTGCAAATTTTGTAAAATTTTATAAAATTTCATGAGATTAGCTATTTTGTGGAAAAACAAGGTACTGAGCACATGACGCAAGTGTTCACTAAAACACCTATGAGTTCAACAACTTTCAGTTTAGCAAGGGATATATTTATTTATTTGATTGGCGTTTTACGTCGACTCAAGAATATTTCACTTATACAATGGCGGCCAGGATTATGGTGGGAGGAAACTGAGCAAATTCCACGGGAAAACCACGACCATTCGCAAGTTATGGGCAGACCTTCATAAATATGACTGGAGAGGGCGCCATCATCAACTGGACATGAATTCACAGCCACAACATTGGTGAGAGGCTCTTGGGTCATTACAGTGCACTAATGTCTCCTTTCATATCGGAATAGTGACATTGAGTTCTTCCCTGCCGCTTCACAACTGCTGGCCACTGCGATATACCATGTCCCACATAAAGTTGTCCTGCCAACCTGCTATGTGTATCATGAAACAATGTAAAGTATGGTATAAAGTGCTAGAGAACAGGACATTAAAACTTACGACTCCCGCCACAGCAGACAATGAAGGGCACAATCTTCTCTATACTGGAGCGACACTGCACACACTTCTTCATCAGCGCTGCACAACCTAGCAACAGACAGCCAACACATTGCCTTAAGTTTGTTCATTTGCTTGAAACGTTAATATTTAATGAACATTTTCCGTAAGTCTTGACAACATATACAAGAGAGGAAGTCCATTTGGACATAACTGATTTATATCCTTTTCAAGCTGCACATCAAATTTACAACAGCAGATCACTGGCTGGTTGTTCATAAAACACTGTTTTTCAAACTAGGACAGCTATGTTGATTCACAAAGTTTCTGGTGATAACTGGCCATGTAGGCTAACTCACCATCACATGCACACATGTGACCACACGGTTTGAACAGAATAGAGGCTCTCTTGTCAGAACACACGACACACTCCTCAATCTGAAAGTCAAAAGTTTGCATCAATTACACAACAAAAGGCAAAGATGACAAGTAACACTCTTAAAGGATAGGCCATTAATTTGCTCCTCGAAGTTTTCTCAAAATCTGATTTTAATCATACGCTTTTACAATGCACAATTACTTTCATCTCAAATTAATTACATGTACATTTGTTGTAAACAAATTTTACTCAGCTATAAAATTTAATATTTCAACGAGATAATATTTCAACGAGACATTATTTCAATCCCATTCTAATCAGATTTACAATTATCTTAATCAGATTTTAACCATATGTACTACCATTTAAATCTGATTTTAATGAGATATGGAAATTACGACCTTGATGACCTAACATTTCTTCCATGACAAGATCACTCATTTTGACCGATTCTGACTGTTCTATTGATGTTAGAAACATGTTTTACGACTATTTACCTCTGAAAATGCACTCTCTTATTATTTTCAACAAAATTTCCAGTGATTTCAAATGTACAGTTGGCTTAATACTCTGATTTCAACAGGACGTGCCAGTACTGAGTAAAACACCAGGAAAAGTAAAAAAAATTTCCTAAAACTTCAATCTAATTTTTCAAAACTGTTCTAATTGAGACCAGGGAAGGAGGAGTCTGTTGGGGATATATATACCTTTGTCCTGGACTGGACATGTTCTTTACAGATCAGACATTTCTTGACCCTGGGAGAACACAGCGAGCAGGTGGCGATGTGAGAGCATGGCCCGAATAGAGTGTCCCTCTTCAGATCAGAGCAGACCATACACTCCTCCAGCGATTCCTGATCATTGCGGATGTGAGCCGCGTTAGGCGCCATCACGCCAGCGCTGAAACAACACAACATCACACAGGTGGCAAGGATCGCACAATTCCAAGATTTTGAATTTCAATGGTTTTCTATTTATGGCTCTATCCAAGCTACTTGGAATGAATATTCCACACTTATATGAGCTTAAAGCAATGAATGAATGATTTTGGCCTAACGCCACTCAGGCAATATGTCAGTCATATTGTGGCAAGAACATGCTTAAACCAGAAGTAAGTGCTTAACGCAATGTAAAATGGCCTTAAATTAGTTGGACCTCTTATAGTCTTTCATATATACATAAAGTTGTACCATAAATTACGCCAAGAGGATGTAAGCTTACCACAAACAGTAATTCAAAATGGTTCTATAGTCTAAGGCCTTTCTAGGCTTAACTACAATAATGGCAGACATCACAGATTTATAATTTTGGCGAAGATTATTTCATGCACAGGGCAGAGGTCGGTTAATTTAAAGGTGGACACAAGCATGCCCAGATTGCTTATTTGACTCATCACTTTTAGGGGGTAGGATGACCTAGCCTGCTTTGAACAACTGCGGAGAGCATTTCGCCTCCCTAAATCAATTTGGTTGGAAATATTGTATTTATAAAGTATGTAAATTTAAACCTGATATGCATCCTTTAACAATTACACTAAAACTATTAGTCCCAAACGCTTGAGATTCTTAGTACCAACACTCACATGTAGGATCGTTAGTGCCAAATTATAAGAAAAGTCATAAAGAAAAATACAAATTGCCAAGGGCAAGATTTGAACTTCTGACTATTTATTCCTCTCACCTATTTCTCTCCTTGTGGCACTTGGCCAGGGCCTTGCACAGGTTGGGATCTGGGCAGAGGTCTAGTGGAGACTGGCCCTTCTTGTTCTTCAGGTTCAGATCTGCTCCGTTGGCAGCCAGGAAGCAAGCAATGGACGCGCTGGATTTCTTGTCGGCTCCAGGAGTGCCAAGTCCCATCAATAACTGTGGACAAAATCAGCTGTAATTTTAAACTTCTTTATTTCACCTACTGATTGGCATATCAAAACACACTTTCAGAAGCAAACAAAGGTCATGAAATGTTACTTCAGATGCCAAGATTTAAGTTTCTCTTGTAAGTAATTAAAATTTCTTAAGTGGCATTATAAAGTAGATGAATCTATTAGAATTCAGCAAAGTGTGTCACTTCAACAAAAGCTAAATTTTAGGGGAAATAATTATTATTACAAATATTATTATTTCTGTAATTATATTTTTATTTCAATTCACTGTATTCAGAGCAATATTCTGAAGATTCATCAGGTTCTTTTCAGACAAAAATCTTTCATCAAATTCAATTTGAAAAATACTAAAACTGAATCAATTTTCCACCAAATATCTAAGATACTCAATTTATTTGGAATAACCCGATTTCAAAATATGCCAAAAACTCAATTTAAATTTGTTACCCCAGTTACCCTGATGAGAAAGTCTCTAAAAAATCCTGTTCAAAAATAGTAGTAACCAGAAATGAAGTAATTTTTTATATAAGCAGATTCTTGAATCATGAGACGGCCTTCACCTTGCCCACATCCTGCATGTCCTGGAGCTGTCGTAGTTGTGACAGGGTGTGATGACGCAGTGCCTCGTGTAAAGGCGTGTCTCCGTCCTTGTCTGCCACATTCAGGTTACACCCCTCACGCACCAACAACTGATCATATAGAACAGACCGGCCATTAACGACTCACCACATGAATTACTCACATAGGCTATGTGGCTACCCAGAGTTTCAGTGCCAGGACCCATTTTTGATGAACATTTATTAGACCAAATGCACTTAGGCTTCTACGTTTACTTACTGAAATGTGCTTCATAATTCTAACAAATTGCACTCCATAAAACAATTTTAAGCGAACTTAGATGAGGGAATTCACTTTTAATGTTTGATGGGGCTTTTCCACAACTCTTTTACATTAGAGGACAAAATGTATATGTCATTCCGTTATTGTAGTATCGCAGCTTGCCTTTATATTTTGCACAGAGTCAGAATCTAGAAATTATGCTCTTTAGGGGGTAAGAGCAATCTTCTTTGTGGAACCAAAAATTAATATTAGGCAACTGTACTGACAGTTCACTGGTCTCATAAGTAGAGATATCTAAGAGCTGTCAATTTGTTGCTAAGTGGACTTAAAGTGAGGGTAACAGCTCACTTTGAGTCAGTGCGTTTGGAGCTAAGTAAACTTTGATAAATTTATTCACTTTTTATTTCATTGGTGTTTTACGCCGTACTCAAGAATATTTCACTAATACAATGGTTCCCATCTTTATGGTGGGAGGAACCCTGGCAGAGCCCAGGAAAAAACCCACGATCATCTGCAGATTACGCGCAGAATTGGACCAAACTCACTTGGGTATAGGATTTAGTGCAATATGAGAAGTTAAGAGCAAAATCCCACAGGAAAAGCTTTCATGATATCAGCCCTGATTTAATGTTCACACTGACTTTTATTGCTTGAATCCTATTCTTACACTACACAACTCTTACATATGTTTTGATGTGGAAACTTACATTTTAATGCTCTGAATCAACTGGTAACCATGGTATTGTAACACAATGATTACCTGGATCATGTACACACGCCTCTAAAAAACATCTGCTTTGGGTGATCACAAAATTGATCCCCTGATTTTGATTCTAGATGATCAATTTTTCGATCACCCCAGTAGTTTGCAAGATGACAAATCGATCACCTGAGAGTTACAACATTGTAAAAAAATAAGAAAGCAAACGTTTTGTGATGTAAGAGAAAAGCCAATGCATCCTTCATTTATTCGAAGTAAAAACCAACCTCATCCTGAGAACAAATCTCAGTTGAATGTATTGATTCATAATTTGTTAAAACCAACCTCTGATCAAGAGAGCCCTTCACACAATAACCAGGTGGTGACTTTGCCAGGTTTTAATTTCATATCATAATCAAAATGGTCGGTTTGAAAGTAGAAATTGAAAGTTTATACAACATTCAACTTTGTCTTTTAATAATTGAAAGTCCAAATGAAGTATTTACATACTTCAGGGATTATTCCATGTATTTAATGGAATTAGTCAGGATACTCACAATCAGAATGACTTAGATTAATTTCCTCATTACACTGTTGGTCACTTTTTTCATCACTGCTGTGGGTTTCATTTTAAGCACTGTCAGAACCACTTAAATTAAAGTATGACACTGAAGAGTCCATTTCAAATGGTTTTGGTAGAAACCCACATGGTACATTCATTGGAGTACTTACACTTGATCTTACAGTACTAGTAGAACTCTTTCACCTCTTGGTTGATAGTTGATAGATACAAGTCAACCGCTTTATTTACCAAGATAAGCTCATAACTGCAAGAAATGCCAAGATCCATCCAGTCTCACTCACAAAAATTCCACGTCACTTGTCCAGAAGAACTAAATAACCCTTTAGGTGAGGCAGACTGCATCGAGATGAGGTATTTAAAATATTGTTTGCTACTAGGTTATGAATATTACAATCACACACATTAGAATCTTTCCAACCAATCAGCGAATCACATCAGCGGACGTGCAGATTGAACTAATCAGCACATGTAATTAGGATGTTCTTCGATACTGCGCATCCCTAGATGTTGTGCATTGTAGTTTCCGGGCGAAAATCGTGGATAAACATAATTATCCTATAATTTTATTGCCCCTGGCTGTTTTCAGGGATTTTAGGCAACTTAACACTGTTGGACACCCAGAATTAAAACAAAAGGCTAGCAGCGTCTTTCTGTTAGTGCTTGTATAGTCTACAGCTAGACTGTGGGCAACCTTGATAGTAATCAGACTTCCTGCTGCTTGGTGGACAGATTTTCCTTTGTATTTCGGTGGATAGTCTAACAGAGGTATTTTATGATTTAGTGCAATAAAAAAGATTAGCGGGCTTCGATGGTTCATGTTTGCTTGCGCACCTTAGCCGTGGCAAAACGTTTGGCTTGTCTAATGATTATTTGTTTCACACCACGCGTTGTACATGTATACATGAGACCTGATGAGTGTCACGTGTCATACTGCTTCTCACAGTAGTAGTACATTAGTACCGGAAAATCTGTTCATTAATAATTGTGTTACTCAACCTGATTTAGATGCTGAACACACACATAACTCAACCCAAGACGTTTTATAATGAAAAAACTTTGTATGAGACTATGTTCTTATCTTGTACGTTGCCTGGTTGTGGTTTTTGTAATGGCGAAGGTTTTTTCAGCGATACTTACAAAAATCTGCTTTGCATCTCAATTTCTTCACCCATAGATATTACACTATGTTTCCTCTGGCTACACAAGTCTCACAGAAAAGTGTATCACGTGTGATTCCAGCATATCTGCTCTCTCTGCAACCCCTGAGCTACGTGATAACCTGTAGACCTACTGATGTTGTGAGAAGTCAACCAGAAGCGGTAGGGCCACGTGTACAAATAAAACTTTACCCTGAATTAAGTAACAAATTATATGCCTTCATTAAGTTGACAGTTATGGAAAATGAGCTAAAAAAAAGTTTTATACTAATCCTATACATATACTTGGCATTCCTTTTCTCAAAAATTTTCGGTTTCCCGATTTAGGTACGGTGATCGAAAAATCGTTCTGCCTAAATTCCATGTAGGCTATCAGCAGGCAATCGATCGTCTACTATTTCGAGGAATGTGTACATCTATCACTAATTGCCCTGTTGCTACATTATGAACAGGACTTCCTGGGTCACAGACTTACCCGGACAATCTGGGTGTGTTGTCTCTCCACGGCCAGGTGAAGGGCTGACTGTTGATTTACATTCTGCACGTCAAGATTGGCCTTGCCCTGGAAAATACAACAGAAGGGACTGTGCGCTTGTGTTTACACTTGACTCACACACATGACAGCCTACCCGCCAGATATAAGTACACACACTGGCCTCTGTTTAATTCTTCCACAAATTTTTCCACCAAGTTTTTGTGAGAAGATTGCTTTAGTTCAAAAACAACCTGCCGGATTTATTAAAACTTTTATCTACTCAGGAATACTTCACTTACATAAAACCAGTGCGGTTTATTATTTAGCATTTCACATGCACATGTACCTGATGAACTAACAGTTCTGCCACTTCCACACTGGATCTTCGGGTGGCCAGTGAGTACTGAACATACATTATGAACTAACAGTTCTGCCACTTCCACATGGTTGTTAAGAATGACCAGTGAGTATTGAACATACCTGATGAACTAACAGTTCTGCCACTTCCGCATGGTTGTTCAGGTTGATCAGTGAGTGTTAAACATACCTGATGAACAAACAGTTCTGCTACTTCCACATGGTTATTCAGGGTGACCAGTGAGTATTGAACATACCTGATGAACTATCAGTTTTGCCACTTCCACATGGTTGTTCAGGGTGACCAGTGATTGTTAAACATACATGATGCACTAACAGTTTTGCCACTTCCACATGGTTGTTCAGGGTGATCAGTGAGTGTTGAACATACCTGATGAACTAACAGTTCTGCTACTTCCGCATGGTTGTTCATGTGGGCAGTGAATATTGAGCATACCTGATGAACAAACAGTTCTGCCACTTCCACATGGTTCTTCAGGGTGATCAGTGAGTATGGAACATACCTGATGGACTACCAGTTTTGCCACTTCCACATGGTTCTTCAGGGTGATCAGTGATTGTTAAACATACATGATGCACTAACAGTTTTGCCACTTCCACATGTTGTTCAGGGTGATCAGTGAGTGTTGAACATACTTCATGAACTAACAGTTCTGCCACTTCCACACTGGTTATTAAGAGTGACCAGTGAGTATTGAACATACCTGATGAACTAACAGTTCTGCCACTTCCACATGGTTGTTCAGGGTGACCTGATGAACTAACAGTTCTGCCACTTCCACATGGTTGTTAAGAGTGACCAGTGAGTGCTGAACATACCTCATGAACTATCAGTTTTGCCACTTCCACACGGTTGTTCAGGGTGACCAGTGAGTGCTGAACATACCTGATGAACTAACAGTTCTGCCACTTCCGCATGGTTGTTCTTGTGGGCAGTGGATATTGAACATACCTGATGAATGAATAGTTCTGCCAGTTCCACATGGATCTTCAGGTTGACCAGTGAGTAATGAACATACCAGATGAACTATCAGTTTTGCCACATTCCTCATGAACTAACAGCTCTGACACTTCCATATGGTTGTTCAGGCTGACCGGTGAGTGTTGAACATACCTGATGAACAAACAGTTCTGCCACTTCCTCTGGGATGTTCACAGTGACCAATGAGTACTGAACGTACCTGACGAACTAGCAGTTCTGCCACTTGCACATGGTTGTTCATGGTGACCAGTGAGAATTGAACATACCTGATGAATTAACAGTTCTGCCACTTCCACATGGTTGTTCAGGGTGACCATTCAGTATTGAACATAGCTGATGAACTAACAGTTCTGCCACTTCCACATGGTTATTCAGGGTGACCAGTCAGTATTGAACATACATGATGAAGTAACAGTTCTGCCACTTCCTCAGGGTTGTTCACAGTGACCAGTGAGTATTAAACATACTTCATGAACTAACAGTTCTGCCACTTCCGCATGGTTGTTCATGTGGGCAGTGAATATTGAACTTACCTGATGAACAAACAGTTCTGCCACTTCCACATGGTCCTTCAGGGTGACCAGTGAGTATTGAACATACCTGATGAACTAACAGTTCTGCCACTTGCACATGATTGTTCATGGTGACCAGTGAGAATTGAACATACCTGATGACCAGTGAGTATTGAACATACTTCATGAATTAACAGTTCTGCCACTTCTGCATGGTTGTTCATGTGGGCAGTGAATATTGAACTTACCTGATGAACTAACAGTTCTGCCACTTCCACATGGTTGTTCAGGGTGACCAGTAAGTATTGAACATACCTGATGAACTAACAGTTCTGCCACTTCCACGTGGTTGTTCAAAGCAGCCAGGTGTAAGGCTGTGTAACCATCATCTTTCTTCTCGTCTACAATCCATGGGCGTGGCAGTTTGGCCAGCAAGATTCGCATAGCACTGCAAATACACAAACACAAAAATATAAAGCAAACTACTGAGTTATAAATCTGTTAATTTAAACCTGTGATAAGAAAATATATGTATATCTATGTTGAAAACTACCTATACGGTGAAAAGGAAAAATAAAAAACACACTGTATTTCACAATAAACAAAAAACACACAGTATTTGACAATAAACAAAAAACACACGGTATTTGACAATAAACAAAGACAAGTACAAAACACAAAAAATAAAACATACTTTAGACAAACTTACGAGTTTGTCTATGTTTTTTACGTGCATCTGTGATGAAAATAAAACTGGTGAACCCTATACTTATTTCTTTGTATAGATCTTATCAAGTTCACATGTAACACACTGGCTAATCTTTTACACCCGGTGCCAGGTTTACAAACAGGGTGTAAGTTATACCCAACATACTTGCCTCAACGACACATACTGTGTTGATATATCGTCATGGTATTTAAGTCAGATGAATCGCTACACCCTGCCTATAACACAGGCCCCAGCTGATCTTCGGTGCAATCTGATCGTAATGTCATGTCACACAAATTTGTTATTTTTAACAATCCCATCATGTCAAAAGGGAGATAATCATAACAGCTAAACATAATACATGTACTATCATGAGTTGCTTCCCATGTCGAAGTATAAGAGTGTGCTCTTGTTCTGTGCTGCAGTACATAGAATACTGTTTCATAAACGTAAATGGGGGCCTCCGTGGCTCAGTCGGTTAGCGCCCTATCATAGCACAATAACCCGAAGCCTCCCACCAATGCGGTCGCTGCGAGTTCAAGACCATCTCATGCTGGTTTCCTCTCCGGCCGCATGTGGGAAGGTCTGCCAGCAACCTGTGGATGGTCGTGGGTTTCCCCGGGCTCTGCCGGGTTTCCTCTCACAACAATGCGGGCCGCCGTCGTATAAGTGAAATATTCTTAAGTACGGCGTAAAACACCAATCAAATAAATGAATAAATAAAATAAATGTAAATGTATTGATGTATCCACAAAACAGTTCACAACTAAAACCGGATACGTCGGTAAAACTATATCACTTCAGGACACACACAAGAACTTTTATATACGCAAACAAAAACTACGAAAACTTTGAGACATTTTTCAGGAATCTCAAATGGCCATCAACGGGTCTGAAAACCAACAGGTAAAATCTGAAATTTTCCCATTCAACATTTTGTTTACTTAGAATTGGAGCATATTGTATTACTTTCTTACTTTTTATTTTTTTCTAAACTGTTAACACCTGTCTAAAATTATCTAGTTATGTAATCTAAAAATAGAGAAGGCTAGGAATATTTCACTTTCTTTATTTTGATGGTAATATTTTTTTTTTCATTATAGTTCTTATGTATTCAGCTTGCATTTCCAACTTTGTACTACACAGTATCAGGTACGGCATATACAGTATGTCCAGTCAGGACACAAGAGGGGGAAACAACTACACATGTTACTTTAATTTAATACAATTTTTCAACAAAACCAGCAAGGCAGATGAAGTCCTGAATTTCCCATATGGCTTTGGCAATAAAGGCTGGAAACCACAAAGTTTCCTGTGTGTAACCTGAGACAAGAGTGACTTCCTAATGACAACTGTCAAGTCTGAGTGTCTGGATAGGGGCTAAGGCTCAGACTGACACACATCTGTAAAGGTGATTATCACAGAGCTTAGTGGTCTGACCACAGGGGTAGTTACATCACTCATCACACCCTGGCTCCTTAGTCTACAGGGTAATCATCCCCCTGGCCTCAGAGATTAGGTCTGGAGATCAAGCCCCAGCCTAAGCACTGATGGAGACCACATGGGTTTCAGACCCATACCCAGCAGGGAAGGGAGATAAATCTGACTGACCTGATCCATCATGGATTGACCAGAAACTTGAAATATGTCAAGCTTCTTGGTTAAGGAAGTCTTATCAACCTGCTAATGGGAGTGGTGTGCAGGGGGTAGGGACAGGGACAAGACAGAAGGGTAGGGCTCATATTTCATCCTAATCAGGATTCTTACTCAAAGACAAGTAATTTGGTTTTGTAAGTGAAACCTTTCGCTGATGATTTCCACATGAACATATGCTTGATTTCAGCCACAAAAGCCACACAGTTTAATATATCCTGCTGCGTTTCTGTGCATTCCATACACACAATGTCCCAAAACAAGACACTTCCCTTGGCCACAATGTCCACAGTTCATACTCATTATGAAAATTTATATAAACAATATCATATAACTTTGATTTCAAATTCATTACACCGTATCTATAAAGTATTACCTGTAGAGGAAGTCTAAAGATTAAAAAATCATTTCAGACACATTTTATATCGCTGAATCACTCCTCCAATGACTTAATTTCTGAACTGAACTCTAGTTTAAAGACATATTTAAGTCCGAAGAACTTGAAGAACTGGGAACTTGAAGCTTCTTAGTAATGATGACAGCCATATACCAATTTACATTTCAGGTTTTCATTTTCAACTATCTTCTAGGATCTGGGCTGTCTGAAACTCAAATCTTTTTTTTTTTTTTTTAAATCATTGGTTCCATTATCAGTGGGAACAAATTTCCTCGCCTTCCTTCTTATCCACCTCCCTCAAAATTCTACTCTCAGCCACATCTCTACCCATGTGTCTTAGGCCTGTGCAAGTGCCCTGGGGTGTGTGGTTAAGGGATACTGGGTAGTTGAGGTGTAAGAGGGTTGTACCAGTAAGGGAGGGGGGGGGATGTAAGATGACACCAGCTCTACCAGCTGGAGGCCAGAGCAGCAAGAGGCTACCACAATCTGATTCTTAATCACTTTAAAGCATTTACTTTGGACACATTCTGGAAATAAAGGGTTAACAATCGCATTATTTTTCTCAACTCTGAACTAAGATTATGCCTATTAGAATCATTCAGGTGTCCACTGACTCTTTTTAACATGCTCTTAGTGACAAATGCATCCAGGTGAAATGTTTAACATGCTGTTGGCTTTTTCTGAGAAGTTTTCACCTACTGTTTTTTTTCGTTTATGTTTCACCTAACACATCAGCCTTGGATGGCCAAAATTTCAAAGTCTAAATGCAAATTTCAATAAAGAGGAACGCGCACTTAAACGTTTTTAAAAGCAATATTTCAAATCTGAACATAATTACACCGTGTGGTAAGTATAACTTGACTCTTTTATTAATTTATCTCTATCACTCATGCTTAAATGCTTTAACGGCTCCAGGATATATTAACTTATATAAAGTGTTTAGTACGCTGCTCAGAGAAGGCAAAAAGGCTTGAAAAAGAAGCCAGTTAGTCTGTCAGACAGACATGATGTAAAATTCACAGTTGAGTAGTTCAAATTTTTTTTTCTCCTTCCAAGGACCATTCACCCCTGCTGCTATGTGACAGTACCCATCATGCTCTAGCTGAGGTTATACACCAGGCCATGACAAAGCTTTCATTCATACAGCAGCCTTCACATGCCACACCACATCTCTGCAGATCTAGGGGCTATACACCAGCCTCTCTGGGATCTACCAGGGGCACCTGGATCTCAGCAGGGACTGCTTTAGTCACACTTAAAATCTACCCAAGACTGATAATATAGAAAACTGCTTCTGTGTGAAGGCAAGCCAGTGTACCCTGTAACCTTTCAGAAACAGGCATAGTTTGCTTATTTACAAATGGAAACATATGTAGTATCGGTCAAATGTGCAATCAGTAATCTCTCTCTGGGAGGAAATGTCTTCTTTTGTTTTTTTCTTTTTCAATGCTTCAAACAAGACCTGCCTAGTCGGTTTGAGCTCAGCCGGGAGTTCAAATCTCACTCGAGACGCTTTATTTGGTAAATTTGATTTTGGTGATGAAAACATAACTGAGAAGGTGCCATAATGTAGCATGTAAAAAGGTTGAATGGCTGAACATTGTACATGTACACGCAGAGTGGTATATGCAGGGTTAATAATTCAGTAAATGTCACTAAATGCTCTGATTCAGACAGGTTTATCCTTGGGTTAATTATCCAGGGAACCTTTATCCTGACTGGGTCTGCTCATTAACTCTCTCACAGTACACTAATTAATTACTACCAATTAGACCAGTCAATTATCAAGTTGCAGTATCTGCAGCAATTTTGAAATTGTATCCTGGTGTACAATAATAGTCATTCATCAGTATGATTACCCAAAGCATATTCCACAACCTTTGGGTTATTCTTCTTTTTTTTTTTTTTTTTTTTTTTCGATTTTATGTTATACAAACCCCCCATTGATTGTTTTCAACATATCTGTACAATTTTCCCAACTGCATAATGCATGTACATGTGGGAAACATCGTGAGCACAACCTGTGTGTATTCTCCCTTGTGGTAATCCTTCAATGTACACGTACTCTATCGTTGTTATACTAGTATTCATTACGTTAAGGTACGAAAAAATTTTCAGTGCAGCCAAGAAATCTCCCAAATCGTATGAAAGTGATCGATGTAAATGAATTGAATTCAATTATGCCAATTAACCTATAAAAAGGCTAAAAAAACCTGGGGATCCAACATGTACCTATATATACCCATCAGTGCATGCCTTTAATCTTCCCCAACTTACTTATGTAACAAATATTTAGGCACATGCTATAAAATGACTATACTGGTAAAGACAAACTGACTAGAGAGATAAAATTCCTCACCCTGTGATGCAGTTTTAACACCAAAGCCATTGTATCCACAAGCAATACATGTTCATGTTTATCATGTATTGAGGACATTATATAGTAAATACTGCTATTACAATTTTAATCTGTTCAAATTCAGTTCATAAGCAACTTGGGGCGCATCCATACTGCCAGCTACCGAGATGGTGTATTTAGTGTCAGTTAATCCTGGTTTGGTTTAGTGTTAAAAAAAAATAACTGTAAGATTGCAACATTAACAGTGGAAGTGAAGCTTAATGCTTAAATCTTTAGGGGGTTTACTGTGCAGAATGTAGTCCGAGCCTAAATATGTCAAGTTTGGGTTGGCAGAGTTATGTGCATGTAGCAACATACAGGCCATATCCTCCCATCCTCTTCATCCACCCTCTACCCTCATACAGCAGGGAGCACCCCCCATTTCCTGTGCTAAGCCAGAACTAAAACCCATTCAACAACACACATATTACTTCTATGCACAACAGTCCAGAGCACTAGCTGCTCAGCTTTAGTTTGTAGCTGCAGAAAACGCATTGTCCAGTTAATTGTCAATAGCTCTGCTAATGATACGGTTATGTGCTGCGCCAAGTGATATTGTATGCGGGGTTATTAATGCGGGACAGGAGATCCAAGCTGCCCCTAGCAGAGCCCCTATCCTGAGTTATAAGTTAGGTAGATTAGAGAGAGGCCCCCAGGCTATGGCCCATCCAGTACTGATACTGCTCTCTACAACTTAGTGGGGCATCTCTCTAGCCTGGCTGGCTGCATGGTCAAACATAGAAGCAAGCCTTCTATGGCCAGCTTAGTACGGGATCAGCCATGAATCCAACAGGTTTGTTCTACAACTTTATACCTCTGATTAATCTAGTCTTTATCCCATAAGCATGCACTTATTCAATTGTGCAAACTTTGTTTTTCTCTCCATATTTCTCTCGCTCTCTTTTTTTTTTTTCTTTCCGTATAAAACTCGCCACATCAATAAACAGAAGAGGTGATGTCTTTTACTAAGTCAAGCTCAGCACCTCTCCATGCTGGTTTCAGGGAGTGACACACATTTCACAGGTAGAGCTTTCCTCCATGTGTGCCCAAGCGCTTGTCACATATTGTTTGACATGTCAGGGTCATGTTATCCATGTATACCACACAGTTGCTTCTCCTCTTCATGCACAGCCATGTGGTACATACTCCATGTTAATATCCTGTGGCTCTATGGGCCATCGAAGAATTAGGCTTATATGCCCACTTAGCATTATACCGAACACCCAACAATACAAGCAGAAATGACTCTGTAAGTGTTATCAGTGTTAACAATACATATTGATATTCACTCTTTTAAAATTCAGGCTCTGAAACCAGTCTAATCTGTTTGATAACTTCGTCTCATTACTAGAGACTTAGGTTAAATTAAGAATTCAAGTACTGATATATTAAATCCTAACTAAGGGGGTGAGAATTTACTTGATAGTTCATTTGGCAGACCCATTGAAGTTTCTACGCAGCAATTCACGAGCATGAGATTACTTAAAAGACTTTAGTTTGCTTTGAAATATTTTAAATATCATATGCAAGTTTTCATTAAGCCTAAAATGCATGGATGAATAATCATGGCATGTGTATGCTCCCAGCCAGGGCTGCTTCCAGACTCATCTTCAACGGCTCTAGTGCAAAGTAAGGAGGACTAACTGACTAACTGCCCATGGTGTTGCCCAGGTGTCTATAACTAGCCTCTTCAGCCCTGAAGGCCCTTTTCCATACCCAGATATGGGGCTGAAGTCTACACCCATCAGTGGGCAACACAGAAGATAAGGAAAAGCAGTCTCCTAGCTGTCAGGAGCTGTGGAACAGGTTATCTTCCTTCATCTCAAATCACACCACCAGGGGGCAGTTTATAATCTTCCTGCCAGAGACTGGCACTTTGAGGGTGGAAAGTAAATCTTTTCCTGCTTTGTGTTAAGGGGCTATATGAGCATGGCACATGCAAGCAGACTGATGCACAGATATATAGTCAAGTATCTCCTGACCAATGATACAGCACATACTTTTATGAAAAGGGAAAAAAACATACCACGATGTCTCAGGTTATGGACAGTTAAATATTTCATCAGCTTGTGCAGACTTGTGCAAAGAAATCTTCTTGAAAAATTACAGTACATGTAAACACTTTTAGTTGCTTAAAATAGATGTAATACAATATTTCTATCCTGCCAGTTATAGAGTAGAAGCTAAATGGTTGAAACCTGAGGTTGTATGGTCTACAACAAACTTCACCTTATATGTTCAAGTACAAACTTCAGTTCTGCAGCTTTCCGCTCTAATATTAACATCTGTGTTTACCACACAGGTTGCTGTCATAACGTAGCTATACACATCACAAAATTCAACATACTCCAATGTTGAGGCTGTACGCTGAGGACTCCACAAATGAAGTTTCAAATCTAAATAATGAAAACCTCTCAACTGTTGTTCTAGAATAATTCCATACCATGCTATAAGAGTTAATACATGTTTGCCAAGTCAATAATTCTATGAATCTGCCTGAGAGACAAATGATTTAGACTGTTGTATTTATGTAAAGAACATGAAGTCATTAAAGTACCAAAGTTAAAAATGAATTTCAATGACAAACTCTTGCACTTTGAAACACACTGTTCTGATTCCCAATGGTCCATCCAGTCAACTGTAAAACAGTTATAGAATCAAGGACAAATGATGTCCTATGACTATATTTGCAACAAAGATCAATTAATCATATTTAAAGCACTATTAGAAATTTTACATTAATGGATTGCAGTTTATGTTCACAGTAATCGTAACATCATTGTACAGCATACCATTTATGAGCACCTGATGCTTTATGATAACTTGGTACTCTGATAATAAACTGACAGTGTAAGATTGGAGCCAGGCTTGGGTTAACTCCCTTTGTTATAGATAACACATGTAAATCAATACCATGGAAAAGTGCACATAGCATAGAAATGTGTGAGGACTAACTACACGTACCCAGCAATGGCCCTGATCACACTGTCATTTCTGGTCTCAAATCAACCATCAGTGCAAACCATTTGCAACCATTTTCCCCTCACTGCACAATCCTTACACGTTTTAGACTGAGGCTCTTGAGGTGCTCTAATTAACACTAGAGGGATCAATGAGCATGGTGCCGAGTGCTGGTGACTTATCCATCAGCTGATTTCTGCAGAGCTGCTTCACTCACTGCTACTCAAGCCTTTCTGCTATCACCATTTATCAATTCTGTAGAAAATTTCCTGAGTATTTTTATTGATCAATGGTATATACTTTATTGCATTTGCTCACTCAGGGTACAGGTACACCTAACTGCTTATTTCAGCTTTGCACAAACTAATGGTGACATCTGACAGTGCAAGATGCGTGTGGACATAACTGCCAGGTGCGTGTGAGTGTGTAACGGTGTCAGTAGTACCCATGGTCCGTCCCTGGACAGAGGCGGCCTGGACAGGCTGCTTCAGGAGTGTGGGTATTCCCAGGGACCAATCAGCTGATTGCGGCGGGAGTGACGGGATTCCCATACCTCCCCATGAACTGACTGGCTGACCAACCACAGAGCCAGCCAGCCGGCCGGCCGGCCTGCCAAGCAAGCCCGGTGGCTCGGCAAGCCTCGATCAGCTTTCTCCAGGCATGCTCACTCATCAATATTTTCCAGGCAAGACAAACTTGTAAGAAATTAAGGTTATTGAGAAATGGGGTTAAAATATGCAGTCATTGGAGTAGATAGGAGGTGTTAGAATTCCCAGCTAGCCCAGGGCATCAGGCCTTAGCTTCCTAGATCACTCACCTAGCTACTACAACTTCCTTCTTACAACTCCCAACACTTCAGCACAACCAGTGCAACTGCACCCTTGTCTTCTAATCAAATACAATACAGCTACTGACATATTCTCCCTGAGTCTACTAGTTACTATAACAGTTGCGCAATGCCGACGAGCATACATGCCAATGTACCTCCCCCCCCCCCCCCCCCAAAGAACTGTAATACATCGGTATTAAGGATATGCACAGTGATGTCGGTCCCCCTCAGTCCTTGGTACAATGTACTCCCTGAATGCATCCCTACTTAGTGCATGTACGACACAACCTAGCACAAGAACCACACCAGCCTGTGCGTTGGCGAGGGATTCCCCCTTCACTCGGGGACGCCCTCTGATGACATCACCGCCTCACTGTTTTCACAATGAAGTTGAGAGGAGAGCCCGGATGTTGTGGGAGATGAGGCTGATGTAGCAGCGTGGACTTGTTGCTGATCCTGTCCCGATGTCGGACAGAAACCTGATGGATGTTCTACTATAGGGTAATTACAACTGTCCCGGTTTCCGGACATGGTTTGATGGTGGTTCCCTTGACTGGAGCCCCTGGTAAGCAGTCTGCCTACCTTCGCATGACATGACAGGTACCACATTACGTGCACGGCTCTTATTGGTTAAGCCACGGGCTACCCTGAAAACGATTGCCCCCTCTTTCATAATATATGTACATATATTTTATGTAAGCATACGTTTTGATTTTTGTCAAGATTTAAAATCAGACCAAAGATCCAACTCTTATATGAAGTCCCACTGAAACTCCCGTTGTGAATACAATGAATTGATGTAACAGTTTCTTCCTCTCTGACCGTTTTGGCCATGCCGGAAGTTACGCAAGATCAACCACTTTGCATGAGAACGGAGAGGCGTTGGCAAAACTGACATGACAGTTCTATACCTGCCCATCTTTGTGGTCAAAAGGGAGGGAATCAATCTACGTAAACCATTAATTTGACCAACTGACCGCTACACAGGTGAGCTGACCAGACTTAACGAGACCAAACAAAGCGGTACAAGTAGGTAATTTACACAAGACCTGCCCCCCTATGATGACTTTCGCTGAACTGCCAAAGAATGGTCCATATGCGCAGACGAATTTTGCAGAAACCCAGATACGGCCATATTTAATGTGTGTACAAGTACATGAACCATTCCAGGCCTGCCCTGTAGCAAGACACCCAGGAATTTGAGATACATGTCAGTGACATTTGCTGGACTGATATGTACATGGTAAATGTATCCACACACAGGCTTGCATGTACATAGATGGCTCCTGAAGCTATGCATGTAATAATCACAGCCCTGGAATGCATATCTACCCCTTTGACATTTCAATGTTGCATGTGTTTATATATAATATGCGCACACGTATATATACACACTCACATGTGTATGCCAATTATTTTCACAACAGAAACGCCCGAATAAAATAGGCTGCCTCAATTTGCCCCAACATTTTTGACATTTGTCTTACGCATAGTGAAATGAATACATCTTTCTCGGGCCACAGAACTGAACAACAGTGCTGCATGTCTTTAAGTGTGGTCCATCATGCATTTTCCTATGAATTGATAACTGTTACTCCCTTGGACATTTTTACTGTATTTCACTTAGATTAATTCACCTTCATTTTATATCAGAAAACTGAATTTTTAACACCAAAAGTATCATTTCTAAGTCCATAACATGCTTGTGAAAGTGCAGCTTTGAAGACTTGTTCAGGCCAAACTTAAGCTCTTTAATCATGGAAAGCTGGTTGTGACCTGTCAGCACTTGAAGAGCTAAGTAAGGTTTATATACAAGTTTTCGCATGCATATGTACAAGGGTAAGGTTGTTTGTTTTTTTTCTGTTTTTTGGCTGAGATCAGGTTATGTATTATATGGGAATATAACTTTCTAACTTTATATAATAATAACTATCTGCACACATATGTTCACCTTATTTCCCCCATACAGTCTGACAATAGCTGTCTATTTTTGTACACTAACTATCAATAGGTTTGCTTCATTCCTAGTCTGATTTTGTTGACATTAAGTGATAGCACAATACATATATAAAACATCCCTTACCTTCCTCCACACACCTGACCGGCAAATATATGACACTCCACAACAACTAGTAACTGAATCAGCTGACAAAATTTGTACCAGGTTTGTCTATTTCTGAGAAGTACATGTAGGTACCGACCTGAAGTATTTAATACAACAGAATTATACCTTGTGCATCACTTGTAGGCAAATTCATAACCTACGCCTACATACATGTATCAACATGAACACATAATGCCTCATTTGTGTGCATAATTATACAATATACTAGTATCATTTTGCATGCAAAATCCTATAATGGTGATTAACGTTGGCGTGTGAAATCATAAATTTTTGTACATCAGTGCCCGTTTGTTGCTGCATACCAAATTCATAAACCAATGCCTGTTTTGTAGGCAAAACCATGAACTAGTGTCTATACTGTGAACAATGTCCCCATGAACTAGTGCCTATATTGTGAACAACATCTCCATGAACTAGTGCCTATATTGTGAACAACATCCCCATGAACTAGTGCCTTTATTGTGAACAACATCCCCAAGAACTAGTGCCTTTATTGTGAACAACATACCCAAGAACTAGTGCGTTTATTGTGAACAACATCCCCGAGCACACACAGAAGTGCCCACTGCACAATGTGCACAGCACACATTCATACATGTACATGAAAATGTACACTGACTGCAATTATTTATTATACAAAGCATGTTCAGGTTTTTTTAGCAGAGGGAAGTGAGCAAAGACTGAGCAACTGTACATCCCTGGGTACCAAACAAGTCTCCTCACACAAAGGCAGAGGAAAGTGAGCAAACAAGTCTCCTCACATAAAGGCAGAGGAAAGTGAGCAAAGACTGAGCAACTGTACATCCCTGGGTACCAAACAAGTCTCCTCACACAAAGGCAGAGGAAAGTGAGCAAAGACTGAGCAACTGTACATCCCTGGGTACCAAACAAGTCTCCTCACACAAAGGCAGAGGAAAGTGAGCAAAGACTGAGCATCTGTACATCCCTGGGTACCAAACAAGTCTCCTCACACAAAGGCAGAGGAAAGTGAACAAAGACTGAGCATCTGTACATCCCTGGGTACCAAACAAGTCACCTCACATAAAGGCAGAGGAAAGTTAGCAATGACTGAGAGGAAACCACTGTACATCCCAAGGTACCTGACAAGCCCCCTCACACAAAGGAAGATGAAAGTGAGCAAAGACTGAGAGGAAACCACTGTGCGTCCCAAGTACCTGACAAGCCTCCTCACACAAAGGCAGACGAAAGTGAGCAACGACTCAAACTGGAAACCACTGTACATCCCAAGGTACCTGACCAGCCTCCTCACATCAAGGGTGGAGAAAAGTGGGCAAAGTCTGGTCGCATAACAATAGAAATTGACATATAACTACAATGACAATGCAAACAATTAAGCAATAATGCACTAGCCTAATATGATGACATACGGCATACATGTGCCAGAAGTAAGACAAATATATCTCACAGATACATCTAAAACACTTCATAACCTGTAACAGCTGGCAGAGCATAACATCCTCGCTCTATCTTCATTTACAGTGACATCCTCACTCTATCTTCATTTACAGTAACATCCTCACTCTATCTTCATTTACGGTAACATCCTCACTCTATCTTCATTTACAGTAACATCCTTGCTCCTCAACCTTTTCATGAATGACAGAGCAACTTTCAGTATGACTTTCAATTTGATTTCGGAAACAAAACTACATTGGTTGGGTTGGCCAATTTCTGGACTACAAAAAAAGTACAATTAGTCGAAAGAATAAAGGTGAAAGAGTTTGTCATGTTTGGCACTGAATAGCTGCCACATGGCAGATACCCACGAAACACTAATAATTAACTTCTGTAGCAAGATACATCAAACTGTTCCAAAAGCAGCCTTTCAGTATGGTATATGTTTTTGAAACTGAAAACAGGATCGTAACCAGTATAGCAGTATCTGAAGTAGATCTGCACCTTGTTAATATCTGATCATCCAAAGATTTAACAATCACTGGTGAATATTTATTATCACGAAGTTTTAGTATTCACTACATCCCTATATGTAGTAAGATTAATTACCATTCATTAATGTCTATATATACATCTGGTAACAAGGCGTTGCTGTAGTCAGCACTGCTTCTTGTGCTGCAGAGAAGGTGCTTATATGACATTTAATTCCAGCTCGAACCAACTGTTGTTCTTAGTATGCTCATCACTGTCTTGTGTCGCTACAAAACTGTATTTCATTGTCATTATCAATGAATCCATTTCTCTTGATGCAAAACAATCTTTGATATGTAACACGCCAGCTGTTTTGTTATTATACCTTGGTATAAACTCTGGTACCACTAAAAATGAGTGACTTAAGGGCTATGGCTTTGTTCTGCATATGTAGTAAGTTACATTATGTTTTTAATAATTTTCTTTGGGATAGGGGGTAGGGGGCATGGCAGTCAGGACAAATACTTTTAATGCACAGCCAAGAAGTCAATTTTAGTACATTCTTCCACATAAATCCAGTTATTCACTGAAAGGTGATTGGCCTGTAGTAAGAAAATCTCCCACACTGTCATACAGATATGAAGCTATGATGATAGTGAGGCACAAGATGCTGTATCTAGATACAAGGGCATGTGTATAAAGGACATAGCTACACATTTTGGCATCCTGGTGCGCCAATCCGCTGCACATGCTGTTTATATGAGGGGAAAGAATCTGCAGAAGGAAGGCTGTGTTGAGAATGACCGCAGAAGTGGGACTGTAGAGCAAAGCTGGAATTTAGTAAAGGGGGAGACAGTGTTCACTTTCCCTAATATGAGGTCAACTAAAGTTCAGGATGGCTGCCATCATTGGCCTGGGAATCCCACTTTTAACAGGCTGCTCCTCCCTTCACTGCCAAGCGCAGTGAGATCTCCCATCAACAATGGTAGAGCACTTATAGTTATCTTACATATTTCCAGGTCGTTCCCACTCTGGGGACTGTAGGGTTTGGAGGCATTGGAAGGCAGCAGAACTAGGCCAAGCTGGAAGTAGAGCATCTCTGTGGATAGAATATTCCCCTTGATAGAAACAGCTGATCACTCTACTCCTTGGGAGTGAGATATGCACCCCCAATACACAAGGTGTCTTCTTCTTTTCCAATAGGTTCAGCAGCTATCAGATACATTCAGATATATCAATAGATCAACTGTTAAATTGACCTTGCAATCCAAACTGATAGCCAGTGGTGCTGATGCAGCAGCAAACCAAAGGATCCTTGTTGCTTAGCGGGCCAAGAGGGTCAAGCAACAGTTCCACACGTAATAGTGCAGTCAGCCACTGCCGACTGATTATTGGTATTTTGTCAGCCAGTGCATTTGAAGGAACGTCGTTGTTGGGTGGATGAGGGCTATAGACACAGGCTAATAAGGGCCACCTAGTAACGAGTTCAGGGCAGGGGGAAGGGGGTACAGGCACCAGTATACACTACGTCCCTCCTCCTCACTATAGTACTACACCATTTCCTGTTGGCCTCTTGCTCCTAACTGCCGCCTGCATGTATCCCCCATAATACCACAGCAGGTCTGATTTAGTATTGGCATTCACTTTACTACACAGGCCAGCTAGCCAGCGAGCACTGCTCTCCCTGTAGCATTACCATTGTGCATATCAGCTGATGGGCTGTGGATACAATCCTATTTGGCATGGTGCTCAGCCAGGCCGGCCTAAATGTCGCAGGACACGATATCCCCCCTGCCTGGTCTAAGTGTACATCACTGCTGAAGGAATTCAGACAGGAAGTTACAGATATAGGTGTAACCTGTGCACTGCAACGGTGCAGTAGTCGCTGGATTGAAATCGTGGACGGCGGCTAAGGCTTAGAAGCTGGATATGTCAGCAAGAGCTGTGAGTAGGTCATATTTTGCATAGGTAATTGGCCAGCTGGTAGCTTGACCTAAATCTAGGGTCATTGATATGTAAGGGCTGGGGATGACAGGGAAACTCGACCGATACCTCCTCATTATTACCTGTAACATTAACTAGCCCAGCCAAAATTAATAAACATAAGCTGGAGCCGAATGTGGCAGGCGCTCATCTTATTGTATGCGGCCCTGCACTTCCGCCTTGCCCACGGCTACACAGTACCGCACATCTTCCACAGAAAGAAGGGGGACTGCTGCTTACCAAAACATCGCAATTGCACAACTGTAATAAATTATTCGCTCAGGATAGATCAATGTCCGCTTTCTCATTCAGGTACATGGCCGAGCCGGTGTCAAACTAGTCCTGTGACCATTTGACCGCTGTCCTTATAAGACCGGGGCCATGTGTCTAAAAGCACAGGGACACATATAATTACATGTTAATCATAATCCCACTACAGTGAGATGGAGCGAGGGTATAAGCCAGTGTGAGGAACTCCCAGCTTAATGCTGGTACGGTATATAGCCTAACCCGGCCTTGTCACTAGATGGCACAAATGGCCACAGCCAGTAGATAAACCAGACTGTTGTGAAATTAGATTTCTACAGATTCATGTGCCTGCATAATTTAGGGGAGTAAGGTATATGGTAAGAGGCGACTACGTGTTGACGACGTGTTCACCAGGACTCGGAAACAACCGAGGTAAGGCCCGAAGTTTACCGACTCTTTCTTGGACTTAAGTTACGTAGAAAAGAACTAAGTGATTCCGAGAAGTGGAGTATGTTCTCAATGATCAGATGATTATAGCTTCTTGGCAAGTGGCATGCGGTTTGAGAGGACTTCCGGGGAATAGATGCTGGGGATGGCAGCCTTATACACAGGTTGTCTTCAGGTAAGGGGCATAAGTCATACGTTCTTCGGTCCTTATTTACATCCAAGCCTGTTGGTGTATGTGTCTCTATCTGTGCAAGAACATTCTTTGGCCAGTGGACATGTGCATGTTCTACAAACTACATGTCTGTCTATAACAATACCTTACGACATTAGTACTTGGCCTCTACGGTGACCGCTGGCCAACCAACCAACTCAAAATCCGTCCCCGTGCCACAATGATTGGGTCATACAGTCCTAAAACTACAGTGGCAAGGTCTGTCAGTAAGTATATAGATATGTATTGATTTACACGAATGGGGCAGACTTCCAAGGCTATTTTATTCCAGATCATGGGTCTACAGAAAGTGCTCATATACCTATTTTGTTTACTGCCAGCATCAGCTGGTCTTGATTATGTGAACGCGAAGTAGTCCGCCATCTTTGTCGTTTCTCTACCTCATTTCGGACGGTTAAGCATATATTACCGCGGAAACCCTCTCCGGTTTCTACTACATCTTTGAAAATGTTCATTAGCTGTTGTACATACCTACATCTCTTAACAGACTGCTTTGGGGGACCATTAACTTCTTAATAGTTTACATATATCTGCAATTAGTTTTTCTTTTGACTGAACTGGGGACATGTATCTAATAGCAGGCTAGAGGTTTGCGTCCCGAGAGCTCATTTGATAATTTCCGAAGACGTTGCGCTTGCGTATCACACATATGCTTAAGTACCATAGCAATGATGTGCGTATTCATTGCGTAGCCATTGAACCCGGTACAACCTTGCATAAAATGTAGCCATTATTAAACTTGGAATATCTAGTCATGAGCTTCCTTCTCCGAGAGATGCTTAGACAAACATCCAATCTCGATACCATCACAAGGTCTTCAACATTTGTGGCAAAGGTATCAGTTGACTAGGTAAGCCAACTACATATGTGTTTAAGCTATGAGTACATGGTATCGGTTAGTGGCAGCCTCCCCCCTCCCCTCCTCCCCAGGTCAACTATCAGGATCCTACAAGAACATTTCAAATTCTTTTAACCACATCAAGGATTTGCTACAGCTTGCATTAGTCATGTCTGATGACGTCAGTTCACAAAAATCCTTGAAGGTTACAGCTTTAGTGTAAAATTTACTTTTGTATAGATTACTGCGATAGATTTCAGCTCGGGCAAGCAATCAATTTCATTGTTCTCTTAGATATCTGAAACCCCTTTCCGCTCAAAACTTTACATTCTGTTCAGACTTTTCAAGGATATAATTAGATTCGGTCTACCATAGAATTTCTAGTTCTATGAATGGACATACTAATTCTATTAATGAAACTGGTCTTCAGGAATTTGAATCTGGATGGTAGGCTTCAACTGTGCTTGGGATATTGTCCGTTTTGGCCACTGATGCCATCATATCAGTTTTCAAGCTGAACCAATGAACAGGAGATCAAACTCTTCCACAGGCATTAGTATGCTGTCACAGTACTAAATGTGTAAATAAAATTAATATAATGCAGACAGTGTTGGAAAGACAGTAACTGTGGCCAATAATCATCAACAGTACGCAAAGCTTGCATCAGAATTCAAACACTTGAACGCTTTTAATTCTTTTCAGAAACTCGAAACATGACATAAACATACCTTTATATGAAGCTTTTGGTAGCTCGTCTCATGATGCTACCCTTATTTTCTTTCCCTTTCAATCTATACGCACTAGGAAAGATATTTTATGTAGTAATGTTGAGGGATATGCTACCTTTGATAGTCCCTATGGAGTACTAGAAATTCATCAAGCTATCTGTGAGATGTTTGCTCATAACCTGACAGCATTATATTCGGTACACCGAAAAAAATATACAATTTTTGAAGCCCAGAAATTGGCTGACCTAACCAACATTGTTGACCTAACCCTTGCACCCACCCAAAATCAAATTAGAAAGGTGCATAAACTGAACCATAAACTGAAGTTGCACTGTCAAATGTGGAAAGGTTAAGGAATGGGAGATACTGATGGGCTACACAGGGATACTGAAGGGGACTAAATCATAGTCAAACGCATAGTTTTCTGCTCTGATTCTACAGCACTTGTGTACTACCCGAGTGTTTAATGGCCATAGATACACCAAAAAGTGTAAAGTACTCCAGGAAAGAACACAGGAGCACATCCATGTAGCTTTGGATCACCATGTTAAAGTCGGGATTGAGTATTATTAGTTACTCAACAGGGTAGTTACCATTACCCTGAGTGATAATGAGGAGTAATAATGACCTGTTCCAACACATTGTTTGGCAACATTCAGAAGAAATAGCATGGTGTTTCCCTAAGCCAGATGACAGTGTCCTGATAGGACTATCAGTGTCCTGTCACAATTGACAACATCGTAGATTCTAAGTCTTCTGTTTATGAGGACATATTGAGAACAGGTTTAGTGATGTTCATTTGTAGGACTTCCAAGTGTCACCTAGCTGCAACACATACATCAACAAACCCAGTCTAAACTGACTAAGCACGAAAGTCCACAAGGATATATGACCTAAATATTTCACCCGCCAAAAAAGTCAATTTTTAGACCCAAATAAATCAGGTAAAATAGTACTTTCGGTGGTGAAACTTTTTTCCATTTTTCTAATAAGATATCATCCACCTTCTAAACAGCTTCAAAATAACTTTTGTGATCAATACAACTCTTAGAATAAGGTGATTGTGCAGTTCAGTCATGGACGAAATTTGAAGTCACTGATCACACTACATGCATGTTCCTTGTTCTCAGTATTCTCACTTCTTGTTCTTTACCTTAATATTTGAAAAAACTAAAGGCCTGCTGAGTAAAAGCATTTCACATCTATTTGGATTTTTGGTGCTCTTATAACAAATGACCAGATATCAGAAAAAGTTGAATTTGAAATAGACTAAACAAAGGACAGAATTTACTTACATTATTACACAAAGATTACAATAAAAGTTATTCTATCAAAAGGAATTCTAAAGAGAGGGATTGTTGGGAAATGAAGGAATAATACAAGCTGGTTCTACTCTATTTGGCAAGTCTATTTGGTTTCCCTGAAAAACTTCTCACTCTTTCAATCAAATCATCTTAATTTTCAGATACAATTAAAAGATGTCAATCTAATCTACATGTCAGCCAACCAGATCAAATTGTAATACGGCCTCTGTCTCCTACTGACCATCAAATTAGCCAATCAGATGTGAAAGACTGAAACTGAAACTACAGTTATGCTTGCAACATTTTGTTGTCACTGTGCCACTGGAATTCTCAACTGACGTTTACACATTAAACTAAAAACATGGGCAGAGAAATGGTGTCTTCAAAATCTATTTTCAAAGTTATAATGTTATAATGAAATTCAGTAAAAAGAGTTGTAACGTCTCTATAGGGATAGAGAAGCCATATTTAATAAGAATGAGCCTACAGTAAGGTAAGATAATATTTACCTTTACACATGGTTCAAAGTTCAGGGAACAAGTAACAAGGATGGCAGTTAACCTCACAGGGATGAGAAAGGAAGGAAGTAGTCAAGAGAGAGATGGGGTGGGTAAGGCTTAGAGTTTCTGTCTGGTTGCCATATGGTTGCGGTTTGGTAAGGCAAGGGGCTTGTCTGAGTGTGTAAATGGGTATAGGAAGAGGGTGGGAGGGGAGGGGTGGAGGTAGACACCAATCCACTGTTATTAATCTGTATTATACACAGGCCATCTGGATGTGTACATGAACATTTCTCATTGAGAATCTTCTTGCCTATGCCAATAGAAACACAGAAAATGATACACAAGAGTACATATAAGCACTGCAGTGTGTATATACTATCACATAAACCTGTAAGAATTGATTTTCACATGTGAATACAGAAACTGGTACGTAAGAAATAGAACAGGACTTCGATGAGCGTTACACTTTCTAAAAAAATTTCTATTTCTGACAATTTATACATTAACAAGTGCCATTTAAGCTTTCTTTCTGAAATATCTGATGTTAATACTGCTGATTCTTTCTTGAAAATGTGCATAAGAATGATTTTAATTAAAACTTAAATCCTTATCATCTTAATGTATCTCTTGAGCCACTGACATGTAAATCTTCCTTGTGTGCCTAATAAGCAACCATTGGATTGGACTTAAGTTCTTCATGTATCAGTTCAGAGAATTGCCCTTTTTTTTTTTTTTTTTTTTTAACCAAATGTAGAAAAAATTTCACAGAATTTCAGGGAATCTCCCTGCAGTCATAGACTTACCCATCAAGTCCTTCCTCTATCACCTCACTCTCCAATGAAACTTTTTCTTTTTTCACATATGTAGTAAGAATTTACATTCTTTGGCAATTTTATGGAATCTCCCCATTGTTGCTCTGTTATAACTTGGAAATCAGACAGATCTGTGGTCAACTTGTAGAAAGGATTCAGTGTGTTGGTCTATGAACAAAGGAACACATCTTCATGAACTCATATTCCTGTATGCCTGAGAAAGACGTCCGAAAACTAGTGAAATTATGCGATCTTTCAATAAAAGCAGAAGAACGTCCACCAATGACGGTTCTTCTAAAATCTTTTGTAATATTATTGCAGCAAGTCAAGTCACACAAGGTGTCAGCAAAAAAATTTAAACATCTTCCACATTTTATACCATCATAGGTTGTTTCTGTTTTCACATATTTTGAAAAAAAGGTTTAAGTCAAAGAATATATTGAGCCAACTTCCACAGTTTTAAAAGTCGAAATTAAAGTGATGTACACATGTACATTGTGCTAATTTGGACTTTTGACAAACTTTTAGGGGTGCCTGGATTCATTGACAAGAATATTAATTACCAGGTATGTTTTCAGTGCAATTTCTGGGAAGTTATACTAACTGCAGAAAACTGTAATTCGACCATCCACAGGGTTAGACGAATCACTCATACCAACAGAAACTTGTTTCCTCTCTTAAAGTTCGTCTATCCTACTCACATACATATATATGACTGTTGTGACAGCTTACAGTGGCAATCAGAATACCTCAAACCTGAGGCATCTATAAATACTCAGAAAACACTCACCTGGTCATTAAATAACACCTGAAGTACTGTGTCACTGACTGCATGAGTGTATCAGTCAAAGAAAAGTTCTGTTGTTCAAGTAAGGACAGCTCATTAGCTTACTGATATCAGGTAGAATTTTGAAGGTGGGGAAGTAAGAATGATGGCAGACTTCATAATATATACTTTCAAGAAATTTGGCACATCCTCGGCCAGGTTAAAACCTATGTGTGAGTAAACGAACTTGTAAATAAAGACTTCTTGTGTGTTATTTATATCAAAAAGTTCTTTTTACAGTGTATAAGTTGGCGTTCATGAAGAGAAAAGTGAACCCGAATAATGTTGGAGATGGGATGAATGAGGAAATTGGTGGTTATGGAGCTGTAAAAGGTGGGGGAGGGAGAAAGTCAGAGATTACTGTCAAAGAGAGCTGCCAACACAGATGGTTTTAATTCCTGGTACTACTATTTCACTTCTCTCTTACATCATTCTGTTAATACTGGTCAACCCAAGGCCTGTGTTAGGTTAAAATTTAGATTCCAAGTCTTCTATTGGCTAAAGAAGGAGTACAAAGTGGGCGTGGTCTGAGGCCATGAGTAAGTCCAGGCAAAGCCTTGGGGGAGGGGAAAGGGCCAAAAAGCGGGCCGGCACCCACTCCAAATTGGGTAGCTGGGTTTAACTGTAACATTAGATTTAAACATTTTATCTAGTGTCAGGCATCAGGGGTTGGCTTAAAACATGGGTTAGACCAGCTGTATGGCTAGCTGTAAGTCTCTACGCTTCCCCTTATCCAAGCCATCTTTACTACTGAGAACTGTTCAACTCCCAAATTTGCCATATTTAGCTAAATCCAGCTGTTCCCCATCTGATCAGCCGCAAATAAAAGTGCTCCCAGTTAGTGAGTTCACTCAGAGGGCCACAGTGGAAACAGTGGAGTAACAGCTCAGTCTAGGGGGGCACAAGGGCCACTGGACATAGACCTCTGGGTAGGTGTGGAGAAGGACTGGACACTGTCCATTCTCAGAGAAGGAGAGAACTGAACGTGATGAGACTTAACAAACTGGTACTAGCAATATACAGTAGCTAGAAGTTAGCTCATCAGTGCTGACTTAAGTTAAAGTCTCCACTACATGTATGTTGATGTGTTTCTATGCCAGGTATTAACTCTTGTTTTATCTGTCTCTTTTCAGTTATGCTGTTCCCCCACTGGATGTATTCTTCATGTTGACTGATGTTGGACTATTAGTGAACAGTGCCCTGGTGTCTGTACTTCTAGCTAGGAGTTTACATACATAAGGATGAGGCATTGAAGGCAGAAGTCTGAGTGAAGACTAGACCGGGAGAGAAGGGGCCAGGCGTGCAGACATTCTGACATGGGATATGGAAGACAGGTCCACATGGTTACCAGGCTTAAGATAGCATTTCTTCTGCCCACCAGCCAAGGCTGGCCCACCAGCCAGTCATTCAGTCAGTCCCAGGCAGAGCGGGTTGACTCCTGTATGCCAAGTTTCCAAGCCCTAGTTGTGTGGGCAGTTTTGATTGGTTCAAGATGTTCCTCACAGGTCCATAGCCTTGGACCCTTCTGATTGGCTACTGGGATCTGAGCTGCAGGCTGTATCAGACTCAAATTGGTAAAACTATCCCAGGGACAGCAACCAGGCCAGGCTTGTGTACTGCAGGGCTTGTCTTAGACAGGCCATCTTTAAAGCTGGCCTTCAAAATCTCAACGCCACAGAACTTTCTTCCAAAGTTTTTCGCCTTAAGAATGAGTTTTTTCCAATGGGATCCACTCGCAGGAGGCAGCGGCCATAGTTTGCAAGAGGATTCCATACTGATGCTACATACTTCCTTACTATCCCATAGTTCTTCAAAGCATATGGAATGTAAAGAAGTATGTATTTTCGGTGTTGGCTGCTCGACGACGACCTACCACCAGCCCTGATGCAGGAACAGAGAGGAGTTCACGAGAGGGGGAGGTGAGTGGCGCATGGCGTGGCTCCCCTGAGTGGCTCTATGGCCCCCCCCTGCTCACAGATCATCCTCCATCCTCAGTCCACCAAGGACCATGCAAGTCTAATCCTCAACAATCATCATTAACTTTTTCCTCGCGCCATCAATGTGTTTTCTGTTTGGTTTTCACCATCGGTTTTGTCTAACTCTTCCGAGGATTCACCACTGCTGTGTTATGCTGTGTGTCGCTGGAGCAAAACTCTTTGACTTCATGTGTTGTGTTTTGGCTTTTTTATCACGATGACTTTTCCATGGCAGAAGCGTTTCCCTTCAAAACTAAAGGCATGTGGCTACCATTCGAGTCATGGACACTTTTTGCCCTTCAAACATAATCATTATTGCTTCTAAAGTCATCACCTTGTTGATGTGTAAACCAGTGGGTAAATGCATTACTTTCAGGTAAATCTTCAAACATCCTGTTGCCTGTATGTACATGAAGCTGAACATTCGCAATCAAGTAACTCTTCTGACAGTGACTAATTCCTGTTTCTAGACTATGAGTCATAAGACTAGAGTTGATAATTATTACAAAATGTGAGACGACTTCTGTTATAAGATCGTGCGAATAAAACAAAACTCAATTCAAAACTCAGACAACTATCCTTCTTTCCCCACCTATCAGTCTCCAAATCAAACATCTGCCATTACTCAGTCTGACTAGCTTTACTCCATGCAGACGTCCGAACTGCACTTTCTTCGTCATGGGGTGTAGACATCAGCATATCTCATCAAACTTTAGCAGTGCTGCTAAACAAGCACTTGGTATACTAGAAACTTGGCATGGACACGCGTACATTTCTTGTTTGCCAAAGAGACTGTTGATTATGTTCAAAACTTTCATTAATCCATAATTTGTAGGAGTTAATAATAAGTTAAGGCTTTAGGAGTTCTGAAATGCCACAAGACTAGCTCCTTGCTAACCACCAGGAGGATTTCACTCTGCCCTGTAGAGATAAAGATGCTCTGCAGACAGGTTTTTCTTTCAAGCAGTTCCTCCTTGGTTGAATTACTCACCATCCTGTAAGCCGTATTGAATTTCACCTGCCTAAATTTAGCCAGGAGAGGCTACTGTAGAATCCATGCATCCACTCCCTGGAAATGCTATGTAAAGGACCAAGGGAAGTAATTCTTGTGCCCAAACCAAAATCTGTGCAAGGGAGAGGTACAGGGCTAAAGGTTCTAGAATAACCCATAATTTCATCACGCACTTTAGATACATATGCTGCACATACCTATCACTATCTGATTATAATCTATCTTTACAAGTACATCTCAGCATTATGGATGGAAAACATAGGATTAAGAATGGAACACTTAGCATTACGGATGAACCATGTGGTATTAAGTACAGCACACTTTCATGACCTGAATCAGTGTTTCCTTCAGAGAAATCATGACATCCACACATGACAGCACAAATATCAGTAAAGATAGCCTGCCGAACAACTGTAACACAGAAATCCCCATCTTAGATAGGGCTGGATCACATGCACACATGTAATGGTATCAAACCCCAGAAACCAATGAGGAGAATGAGGGTGATGGGTTAGGTGTAAAGTGGGCCAGAGGGCTGGGGCAGATGGCAGCAATTTAGCCCAGGCATAAGCAGAAGTGAATTATAGGGTTATGGTACATGCTCTATACTGCCTGTCTCCAGAGTAAACTGAGGGAGGTCTGTCTTAAGGAGGGAAAAGGAACAGAAAAGGGCAAATTCTCTGTTCAGGAGAGATCTGTGCAAGACCATATTTAATCTACTGGCTTTATACTGCCTAATGACAGACATTATGGGAGTTTTATGGGCATAATTAACCAGTTTGGGAAGTTCACATTTCATGAAAAATTGTTTCCATATGTTTGGCTTGGGAATAAATTTTACAAGACCTTGTGTAAGTTTGAAAAAATGGATGTATCCAGGTTAAACCCACAGAACCCTGAATAGCTGTAGGAGATCAGCCTAGTGATTTCAGTTTAACACTACAAATCATTTGAAACACGGTTTGTCCAGTCCAATAAGTAGTCAACAAGTTGATATATAAGGGTACTATACTTTAACACAGAAAGTATTTTACCAAGTGTACATGCAAACTTACACCTCCAAATGTGAAAGTTACAGATGCCATTCTCATATTATCCAGTTCTCTTATGAAGTTTTTTTGAAACACAGGTTTGGTGAAATCCATATATGCCCAAACAGATACAATCCTATTTTGACAGTAGATATAAGAAAATTAGAAACACAACCTGACTACTGCTTTTTCACCATTTTCCTACAACATTAGTCTTCATCCAAGTTATCATGACACATGTTAAAAATCCAAAACATAGAAACTGATCCAACTTATATAGATTCCTGGCAAAATATATGTTGACACACACATAACACGTGTCAGTGGTATAGCAATATTCTTCTGTAAATTGTCGATTGATAAACTCAGTTTGCTTTCATAAACACTACTGAGTTCCATTCGTTGTTTGTCCAATTCGCATTTTCAAACTGTTCCAGGATACACTGTGAACAATGGTTGGTCAAATTTGCAGAGCCAATGCCAGTACCCTAATTCTTCTGATTATTGGGACAACGTATCTGTATCCTTGAGGTAATAGACATGTAACAGGTATCATTGAAACAGGAATACCAATAGTTAATCCATCTGATGAACAACATATCTGTAGGTTTAGTTTCCAGAAAAAAATGAGCGAGAAACGTAATTTATGCTATCAGGAGTACTAATATCTGTCCGCAAAATTAGAAGAATTAAGGTGGTGACAACCCTGTATGAACTTTCTCTGAATGGAACATCAGACAGGAAAGCCAAATGTGAATT